>CAJNSZ010000529.1:0-13106 GCA_905329745.1 Rotaria sp. Silwood2
TGATTATGTAACGAGTACTTTTTAACATAGGTTTCATTTAAGTAAGAATTTAAATCACAATGATTTTTCGATCTATAGCAGAAATTGTCAATAAAAAGGCGACAGGAGACAGTTTTCTTTTATATGATGTTTATCCTCTCTATTAACGGGTGGGCCAGAATAAATTATACTGTTTGTATTTTGAATATTTTCCCATTATTCTTCATATGATTTAAACACTTTTTTTATCAAAAGATAGCGCTTGAAATTCTCTACAAAAATGGAGGTGATTGAACTCCAAAATTATTCTAGATATATTTGAAAAAGGATGAAAAGTGAAGATATACAAAAAACTGTAAAAATTAACTGATTGGGCATAATGAATGGCAGCGTTTTACACCCAATTTTTTCATCACTTACTTCGCTCAATTAAAAAACAAAATATACCAAAAGATGCAGTATGAAAAGCTCTTCAATTTATACACGACCGATTATTTTATAGTTGCAAATTTTTTTTTTCAAAACGAACAAAGT
This sequence comes from Rotaria sp. Silwood2, assembly GCA_905329745.1. Taxonomy (NCBI): domain Eukaryota; kingdom Metazoa; phylum Rotifera; class Eurotatoria; order Philodinida; family Philodinidae; genus Rotaria; species Rotaria sp. Silwood2. Next base: position 514 of record CAJNSZ010000529.1, read on the forward strand.
TTTGAGTGACCAAATTTCGACCGTGCAAAAACGGCATATTCTTTTGGTACAAGCTGAATTCGTTTTTTTTTTATTTCATCTTTTCATAATTGTTCTTTTTAAATTGTAGAGCTTTTCACACTGCATCTTGTGGTGTATTTTATTCTTTTGGAAAAAAAAACATATCAAGCAATGACACGATGAAATTAAAAAAATGAACTCAGCTTGTATCAAAAAATATTCTGTTTTCACACGGTCGAAATCTGATCGCTCAAAATTTCGTCCATTTCGAAAACAAAAAATGCAACTATAAAATAGTCGGTCGTGTGTAAATTGAAGAGCTTTTCACGCTGCATCTTTTGGTGCATTTTGTTTTTCTAATAGGGCGAAATGATGTAAATGGGACGCAAAGTGCGGCCGTTCGTTGTGCCCAGCCGGTTAATTTTTCCAGGTTTTTTCATGTTTTTATTTTTTATCTTTTTTCGTATATATCTAGAATAGTTTTTGGGTTCAATCATTTCTATTTTCGTAGAGAATTTCAAGCGCTATCTTTTGATAAAAAAAGTGTTTGAATCATGAAGAATGAAGGGAAAATATTCAAAATACAAACAGTATAATTTATTCTGGCCCACCCGTTATTTAATCTAACATTGGCAAGAAGACTACAAATTTTGAATAGATATTTCATGTTAAAAAATTGTAATTATCGTAAAATGCTTCTCTCCCAGAGAAACTTACGTTTCACTGATTTTGAAAAGTAGCCATTGCGAAATTCCTTACCAAGAGAATTCCATTAATAGCTTTGTACATCTCTTCAATGAAGATTACTGATTGATCGCTTGATTATCGCTCTTATTCATTATCTATCGTCAAAGCTATTCATAACTGTCTCAGATATAAGCAAGTTGAATAGCGGGCTCACTTTAGCTGCTGCCATTTTCGAAACTCGTAAAGACCAACATAAATACGGTACGAAGCGATCTCAAATTTCGACAATTGAGTTTGACGGAATACAAAAACGATTTCCGGCTAGAGCTGATCTGGTTTTATCGAAGGTTTTCATTATCGCTTCTGGTCGTAACAGCTGGTTGTTCAGCTGAATGGAGACTAGCTCATCACTTTTAATTACGGTGGGTAAAAGATGGAGGTCAAATCGTAAAAATTGCCGCTTTGTGGGACTTGCAAAAGATAAAGGAAAACTCAAATTGAAGATTCAAAACGTTTGTATCATGTCGAAACATCGATCTCTCTGACAAAGCTTCAATGAGTTTTTAGAAACACGTCGTTCTCTAGATTATCACGACACAACTTATAGATTTTGTTGAAGTAGAAAACATGGAAGGTATAGAGACCAAATGCATATACGGTCGACTACTGATATGACTGTATTAAAAACTCAGGACAAATAATGTACACTCAGATACTAGCACTAATGTTCAGTAAATTATTGGAACACAACACTGTAAAAAAAGACATTTTGATAAAATTAGTGTCTCAATGTTGTAGTAAACATCTATGTCAGTGTCTCAGAGGACCATACTTCAACGACTCATTTGTCAATATTTATATAAACACTTCACATCCATAGATAATGTGGATATTTTTCTTGCAGTGGGTTTCTACTATGAGGGTGGGTGGTATCTTATATCAGAAGAGAATAGAGATCGAAAATGGCTAAAAAAACCTAATGACAGTTTTTCTAGCAACTTCAAATATTTAAAAACATGTTTCATTCCAAAGTTCTTTTCATCATTATTTTATAAGAATGAATGCACAGCAATCTGTTAAAATTCTTTTGCAATGTTAATAATGAAAAGAAAAATAAACAAAACACATTATTATACAACTAATTGAAGAAATATAATATCCGTATGTTCAAGTAGTTTTTTAAATTTTGATATTCGTCAATAATAGAATTTCATTTTAACCAACGAATAAATTTTGATATCGATGTATTTAGTAAGTAAGTTCAAATATAGATTGCATTAATGAATAAAATTGATAACATAAAATTTGTATAATTATTATTTTAATTGCTTGTATTGTTTCTTTCTCGTCAAATAAATAACTTAAACATCAACACAAGATATTTGTATACAAACTTTGAAACTCAAGTGACATTTTCTAATTTTTATATTCATAAAATTGATTTATACTATATGATGCAGATAAATTAATACGAAAGATAAAAAGCAATTAATGTAAGATTTAATAATAATGGATAATTTATAGAATGATAGAAATATTTCACGTGTTCTCAAGACATTTGATACTGAAAGTCTTTATCGATTCATTTAGATATATGTTTACTTATGTTTGGATAGCCTTGAAAATTATTTATTATTTTATGATATGTAAATGTGTAACATTCATAATATTAGATTTGATCAATGAAACGTGGTGATTTTTATTTAGTTGCCTAAATTCAAGCATAAATTTTAAAAAATTTATTAGTGATTCATGCATAACAGTGTGGTCATTAAAAAATTGTTAAAAAAGATGTTGATAATGTATATTTTTTTTAATATACAAAAAATCAACGTTATCTACTACTAATTGATAGAAATTGTTTATATTATTTATTAGTGTTCGATCGTCATCATATAGAATATGACTAAAAGCAAACCAACGCATTTTATACATCTTGAAACGGAGGATAAAGACCATTAATACTATTCAGTTATTTGTATTTATTGAATTAATTACAAGTTCTTGGTTGGCTGATTTTATCGTTGAACGTTTTTTCTTTCGTAGAATTAATGGAAGAGTAACAGGAGATTGCTGATCATTTGGTAGATTATTTGTTTTCTTTTGTTCTTTTGCTAATTTTATTAACTGTCTTAGTTGTTTTTCTTCTTCAGTACGAATCCAATCTTTACGCATTTTGATATCGAAACATTTTTTTAATCGACAATATGTACATTGACGGCGTGTATTTATATTAATAATACATGATCCCGAATAATGACATTTCAGTTGAGACTGAAAAAAAATGATCATTCAGATATCATTTCGTTGTAGTTCGAAAGTTTTCGGACAGAACTAATAGCTTCTAGTCAGACAATTAGTTATTTAAGGCGTGATTATTTTCTATTTGTTTATATTGAAGTCGGGTGTTTTACTACTGCTTGTTTTATAACTATACAATTAGAAAGATTTGACACTAACCAAAAACTGTGTTCAACTATCAGATGTCAAGTGAACTCACTGCTCATAGAAATCGAATGACAGTAATACCTATTCATGAGTAAAATTTCAGGTCACATCTATGTTATTTCATTTTGTACGAGATAACCTGTCAGAAATGGAAAGCTCATCAAAGTGATCATAATTCGAGAAAGACAAGTTAAAAGTACGAAATCTTTCAGATTTTACTAGTCTCATCGAATTCTAACGAAGATTAAGTTACAAGTTTGGTTGACTTCTGAGAGTTAAGCAGGTTTCCTCAGAAAATAGGTCAATATCTTTTTGCTTCTTAACTAAAGTTTTTCAGTTCTTCATTCATTCTTGATCTCCTATAATGAATATACTAAGCTTCGATCATTCTCACGTATCTAGTTACATGCATATTTTTGATACGAAATCATTAATTAACTCTGCCTTCAAAGAATTCAATACTTCTATAATTCAAGCGTTAGGGATAGAATCTTCAAAAGTTTGTGAGTTCTATTTTAATCATTCAATATTTCTTACCATATCGCGAAATGCATTTCGACGAAAAAATGCTTTACATGATTCACAAGTAATTTGATTAAAATTATAACCGTGAGCTGGTGCACCACAAACACGACATTCAAGATTCGATTGTTGACATTCTTGTGCTGAACTATTATTTGATAATGTGTCTAATTGATAATGATCAGTCTAACGAAAAGAACGACTAATATTATATAAAAATACTGAATATATAAATTTAAATCNTAAAGCAAAAGAAAAAATAAAGTTCATGAAATAAATATAGTACAGTATTATATTTTTGCACTCAAACGGACCACAAGCACGATTTTGTTCTATTTACAAATAATTCAAATATGTCATATTCGATGTAAAAATAAAACAAATCAATATGCCATAAAGTAAGTCAGTAAATGAAATGAGAGGATGTTTTGAATTGATGAATAAATTAACATTTCATTTTTAGGATTATATGGTAAAAAACAGAAATTACGCATGATAGGTGTCCTTCGACTGTCTTACATTTTTATTGGAATATATTTCACTAGAATTGTATAGAAAAATAATAACAATAAAAAGTCATGTCTTTTTTTTTCGTCTTTTATTTTTTTTGTCCCACTTTATTTGCATGTCATATGTACTCAGTAATACTCATGTTTTTTTTTTGAATTGGATTCATAAATATGTGAATTAAGTAAATAAAATAGAACAAAAGAAAAAATAAATATAATATATCGTATACGAAATAGCAATGCATAACCAAAAGAAGAAGTTCTATGTATACTAATTTGGCAAAAAACTGTTAGTACAATATCTGCGGCATTAAAATGTGAAACATCACGTAACTGCTTTTTCTAATCACAGGACGATTTCAGGATATATCATATCTTCAAGTGCAACGCATTAGTTTGAGGGCAGATATCTGGGTAAAAATGACGACGAGAGCGACACTAAGGAGAGAAGACTAGCTAAGGGTGAGAGCCTACTCTTCAGTATTATGGCTATATTTTAGTACTATTAAAATGTATTATAGGTATCGATCAGACATATACATGGCGGTGTAGCCGCGCTGGAATCACAATGTCGGGCAGCTTCTCTTTTATGGAGATACAAAAATTGCATGAACTTTCAGTCTATTATATCAATCGAAAAACTCCGGTACTCCTTCGGGAGAAGGTTTCAAACTATTACTCCTATACTTCAACACTCCTTTTTGATTGTACTTCACAAAAATATGGACAAGTCCTATTCGAAGTACGTATATCTTCACTCAACGAATAAATATTTGATATTGATATATTCATTAAGTAAGTTCAAATATAGATTTCATTAGTGAATGAAATCGATAAAATAAAATTTACATAATTATTATTTTTATTGTTTCTTTTTGGTCAAATAAATAATTTAAACATTGACAAAAGATATTCATATAAAAACTTTGAAACTCAAACAATATTTTCTTATTTTTATATTCATACAATTGATTGATATCGTATGATATAGATAAATTTATACTAAAGATAAAAAGCAATAATGTAAGTTTTAATAATAATAGATAATTCATAAAACGATAGAAACATTGATATGTTCGAGTCATTTAATATTGAAAATCTTTATCTATCAATTTAGACATATTATTATATGATGTAAATTTATAATATTAATAAAATTAGATTTGATCAATAAAAACTAGATCATTTTTATTTAACTGTCTAAATTTAGGTGTACATTTACAAAAATTGTTTAGTAATTCATGCATAACAATGTAATCATTAATAAACTGTTAGAAAAGATGTGAATGATATATATTTATTAATATACAAAAAAATTATTGCTATCTACTACTGATTAATAAGAATTATTAATATTATTTAATAATGTTCGATCATCATCATATACAATATAATTAAAACCAAAATAAAACTTTTTATAAATCTAGAAGTGAAGGATAAAGATCATTAATACTATTCAGTTATTTGTATTTATTGAATTAATAACAAGTTCTTGGTTGGTTGATTTTATCATCGAACATTTTTTCTTTCGTAGAACTGATGGAAAAGTAACAAGAGATTGTTGATCATTAGATAAATTATTTATTTTCTTTTGTTCTTTTGTTAATTTTATTAATCGTCTTAGTTGTTTTTCTTCTTCAGTACGAATCCAATCTTTACGCATTTTAATATTGAAACATTTTTTTAATCGACAATATGCACATTGACGACGTGTATTTACATTAATAATACATGAACTAGAATACCGACATCTTAGTTCAGACTAAAAAAAAGAATTATCATTGAGATATTATTTGTTTGTAATTTCGAAAATTTTCGGATACAACTAATAGAATGTTGGTACAATTAGTTATTTAAGATGTGATTATTTTCTATTTGTTTATATTGAAGTCTAATGTTTTACTTCTGTTTATTTTATAACTATACAATTAGAAAAATTTGATACTAATCAAGAACTTTGTCTAACTATCAGATGTCAATCAAGCTCATAGTTTGTGCATGTGTATAACTCACTGAAACTGATTGGTGGAAGCCCAGAAATATTCACCTACATGCCTTGTTCTTTTGAAGTTATAACTATTTGACTTAATATGCAATGCCAGGCAAGGTACCTTGCCAAAAATTGAATGATACAAATATGATCTGAAATCTTGTTCAGAATAATCAAATGAGAACAAATTTTGTCCGTAGACAAAATTTTAGGTCAAATCTATGTCATTCGATCTTGTACAAGATAACTTGTCTAAGATGAAAAGTTAATTAAAACGATCAGAATTTCAAACAGACAAGCTATGAATATGAATACTTTTATGTTTTTATTAATCTCTTCGAATTTAATTAGCTTCCGAAAGTTTAACATGCTTCCTCATAAAATCAGGTCACTATCTTCTTGCTTCTTAACTAAAGTTTTTCATTTCTTCATTCATTCTTAATCTCCTACAATTCTCATGTATCTAATTACATGCATGTTTTTTATACGAAATCATTAATTAACTTTGCCTTCAAAGCACTCAATACTTCTATAATTAAATGTTAGGGATAGAATCTTCAAAAGTTTGTGAGTTCTATTTTAATCATTCAATATTTCTTACCATATCCCGAAATGCATTTCGACGAAAAAATGCTTTACATGATTCACAAGTAATTTGATTAAAATTATAACCGTGAGCTGGTGCACCACAAACACGACATTCAAGATTCGATTGTTGACATTCTTGTGCTGAACTATTATTTGATAATGTGTCTAATTGATAATGATCAGTCTAACGAAAAGAACGACTAATATTATATAAAAATACTGAATATATAAATTTAAATCGTTTACTTCAGACGATGAAGTTGTCTTGTCATCAATTATATCATCATGTAACATAAAATATTGATCAGATTCATTTTGAACATTAGAATTATCAGGAAACGAAAATAAATCATCAAAATCAAATGTTGACATTTGATTCCAATATTGATTACTTGATATCATGATTGTTGTCGTCAATATCTAAATTAGTTAAATTTTATTATTTATATGGTTTTTGCATGTTGTGATTTTATTCAAACAAGGAACAAATAGATGTATTTTCATTCTGCTTGACTTTATTTGGCATTTTACAAATAAAAAGTTGATGTAATTTTATTTCGATAAAAAAAAAAGAAACTAAAACATTCGAACTTACGAATAAATCAGCTTGAATTTTGTTTTGCTTGGTTATATCACTATACGACTATTAGACAAGATACGACGTTTATCATGACTTTTTATTCTCAGTTTCTGTCAATTAACAGGCTTTTAATAGAATCCTACGCGATAGAAAAAAGACATACTTTTTTTCTCATTTTATATTCTGTACTTCGCATGAGACACTTACCGTGAAAGAAAAAATGACTTCGGTTTGTTTATTCGTAATAATTTCAATGGATAATTTGTACCTTGAAAAATGTGGTGAAGCGTTATCAGTATCATGATAGAAAATGTCATGCACAGTATATCATGGCGTTTTTATTAGCTGATCGATATTCAATGTTCGCTTAATGATATGATTAGTCATCGAAAAAAAAAGAGAGATGACAGTGACTCAGCACTGGAGTGGCAAAAAACGATGGCGGAAATCGATTAAATTTAATTTTACATGACATTGTGTTATGTACTAGACGCGATCTATATCTTTGTATTCATGCTAATATTATGAACAAAACATTAATTCGCACAAAAACGAGTGAGTAATTATCATTATGATTTCTAGTTGATGAGGAAACCTTCTTAGGTGTTAAAAAGCTTTGGACTCCATTACATAGGGAATTATTAGACTAAAGATATCGATGAAAGTTGCGCTTTATCTACGACGTCAAATTTATTACTGAATTTCTCCTGTAGGATCATAATTATCAATTGAAATCATATTTCCGAATCTTGACGAAAATCTTTGCGTAAACATTGAGATGAATTAAATTGACTCGTAAAATAAAAATTTCTGAAGTTTCGGACACTCCATCCTCAAGATATTTAGGTTTGAAAATATGAGCATTTTTGCATGAAATATTGATTTTAGCAATGTAAATATCTCGAATATGCAATGTCCTAATTAACTGAGGTCTATGCTTATGGAGCGGCTTTGGTCGACACTAGATATATCCACTAAAGAGCACCTTGTCGTTTCCATTCTTCCATGACTATTCAACCAAATGATTACGTAACGCATACTTTTTAACATACGCTTCTTTTGAGTCAGAATATAATTATCCACTTTATTGTGTAATATAGTATTAGTAAGAGAATTACAAATTTTGAACAGATTTTTCACATTATAAAAACTGTGCTGGTTATCTCCCAGGTATGAACCAATCATAGATAGTTCTTCTGCTACGGTCTCATTCATTTATTGAGGTAGGTATAAATTATAGTAAAACACTTTTCTCCATAAGAACTTTAAGCTTCACTAATTTTGAAAAGGAGCTATTGCGTAATTGATGACTAAGAGAACTCTATTAACAGCTTTATACATCTTTTTAATGAAGATTATTGATTGATCAATTGATTCTTTTTGCTATTTTCGTCGTTTTAGTTATCGCGAATCTTGAAAAAAAGCGAAGTCTGAAAAACTTTCTCATTTTCATTGGCTTTCTCGAAGAAATAGAAACACTCTGTTCAAGATTGGAAAACGAATTACATAAACTCGGATAATTTCGGATGCGTACGTCTAGTAAGTAGAAAATAGAGAAAATTTGCAAAGATCTACATGAATACAGTACGAGGCGATCTCAAATTTCGACAATCAAATTTGACTTAACCCAAAAACAATTTCACCTAGAGTTGATGTTGTTCTATCGAAGATTTTTATTATAGTTTCTGCTCATCAAATCAAAAGGCTTAGCTGACTCGTCAAAATCGTTGTTTCATGAAACTAACTGAAGATTCAAAATGTTCGTATCATGTTGCAGCACATCTATACATGCTGGAATGTTTTTCTAGCAGTAAATTTTTATTAGAAGGCGGGAGATCTATATCATACCAAGGAAGGAAATTCCAGAAATATTGCTTTCGATCCTAAAGGGTGAGGTTGAAATGTAAACTGACCAAAAACCTTAATCACGTTTTTTTTTCCGAGAAGTTTCGTGTGTTTGTAATCATGTTTCATTGTACAACTTTTCTAATAATTATTTTTTAAAATAAACGCTTAACAATTTGTTCAAATTCTTTTACAATATTAAAAATTAAAAGAAAAACAAACAAAATATATCATTATACAATTATACAACTAATTGGAAAGATATAATATCCATGTGTTCATATAATTTCTAAATTTGTATATTCTTCCATAATAGAATTTCATTTTAACCAACAAAACAACATTCGTCCAATGAATAAATATTGATATCCATGTACTTCTTAGACAAGTCCAAATATAGATTGCATTAGTGAATGAAATTGAAAGCGATCTGGACTTTGTCCTACAGAATTCTTCATTGTTACCATTAATAATTGATAACGTAAAATTTGCATAACTATTATTTCCATTGATTTTATTGCTTCTTTTTCATCAAATAAATAATTTAAATAACGCCAAAGAATATTCGTATAAAAATTTTGAAATTCAAACAATATTCTCCTATTTTTATATTCAGAAAATTGATCCATATCCCATGATGCAGATAAATTAATACTAAAGATAAAAACAATTAATGTGAGTTTTAATAACAATGGATAATTCATAAAACGATAAAAATATCGATGCGTTCGAGACATTTGATAATGAAAATCTTGATTTACCCATTTTGACATAGGATTACCAATGTCTGAACGATCTTGAAAATTACGTATTATTATATGATGTAAATGTATAATATTAATAAAATTAGATTTGATCAAGACAACTTGATCATGTACATCTAATTGTTGAAATTCAGGTATACTTTTAAAAAAATATATTAATGATTCGTGCATAATACTTTCGTCTTTCATAAACTGCGAAAGAGTTGTTGATGATGTATATTTATTAATATAAGAATAATCACTTTTATCCACTACTAATTGATAAGCATTATTTATATTGTTTAATAATGTTCGATTATCATCATGTAGAATATGATTAACACCAAAAAAACTGATTTTATGAACCTAGAACAGGAAGATAAAAATCATTAATAATATTCAATTATTTTTATTGTAGTTACTGGATTAGTAACAAAAAGTTCTTGGCTTGTTGATCTTATCATCAAACGTTTTTTCTTTCGTAGAATTAGTGGAAGAGTAACAAGAGATTGCTGATCATTTGGCAGATTATTTGTTTTCTTTTGTTCTTTTGCTAATTTTATTAATTGTCTTGATTTGATTTCTTCTTCAGTACGAATCCAATCTTTTCGCATTTTAACATCGAAACATCTTTGTAATCGACAGCATGTACAGTGACGGCGTGTGGAACTAGTAATAACACAGGAACCCGAAAAACGACATTTTAGCTGAGACTGAAAAAAAAAAGAATTATCGTGGAGATTTGAGCTCATTGTAACTTGAAAATTTTTGGATAGAACTTATAGATGATTGACGGGACAGGACAGAACAGAAAAAGTTGTTCTGCGTCCATCTTTAGTTGATATCCCAATTGGACGTTTAAAAGTATACGATAGATGCGACGAGCAGTTGAAAATTTGAACAATATATATTATTTTTTGTTCGTTCTCTTTCGATGTCGAGCCTCTTGAAGGCCATCGAATCCCAACTACTCGATAGCTGGATCCTACCGACTACTCATTTTCCACTCCTAGATGTTTCAAATACTCGGTGGGAAGAAACCTATCTGAAGGATGCTTTTGAGTGCTCTAGTAGAAACAATTAATGTCATCAATTTCCATCAAAACCTGAAGAGATCGATTGTTACCCAAAACAAAAATTGATTTCAATATATCACTGCATTTTTTGTCAGATGATGTGTATTCAGGTTCCGAAGTATGCGCTATATTGACTAAAATCTATCATGTTTCTGAGAATCTTAAAAATATTTATGCAGTGAGATATAAAACAAACAAATCAAGCACAAAAACCACGGTTAACCATACCGTTAACCAGCAGTTTTTCAACTATTTGCACGATATGAATTAATATCAATCGATGAAAGATAAGATCGAAATCTGTCTTTTGTTCTTATTGAATACAATGTCATAAGGAATTTTCTAACTTTGAAAAGCTTTCTAAATATTAATTTAACACATTATTATGCAAGTCAATTCATTATGAAATATACTCTTTAAATAGCATCTGGAATTTAAGAGTAATTTTTTCTTTAGTTAAAGACATGCGAAAGCTTTTCTTAAATGAAAAAAAATTTTATTTTTAATTTAAAAAAATGACTAGCAATTGTTACAATAAGAAATACAATCATCTAAGTATTATCTTTTTATAAATAGAAAAAATGACTTTCAGAGAAGAATAATAAGTTTAGATGTTCAATGAAAATATATCGCAAATAATCATGTTTGAATTTTCTTCTTGGCATCTATCGGATAATAAACTTTATTTTGATTGAATTTTGATCCCCTCAGGAACAATCGTCCGAGTGATCGAAATGACCTAACATAGACTCCTCGACCTATTGGAAAGTGAAATATCGATTGCTCGATATAGAATTTCGATATCCAAAGGAAGTTGAGATCGACACGTCGAAACGTCTATTGAATGGTTGGTTAGAACGTTTTTTTTTTATTGTGCAATTAGAAAGATTTGATACTAACGAGCAACTGTGCCAGACTGTCAGAGACTAATTGAGCTCATGATTTGTCCACATGTACGACTTGATGAGGCTCACTAATGCAAGTTCACCAGGATTTTCCTCATACCTTATAATTTAGGATTGTTCTCTGAATTTCACTTCAAAATGCTCGATTTCTAATGGAGATATTGAATGATTACGAAACTTTCATATCGTACAAGAAAAGATCAGAACACTAACTCTTGTGATCATTTCATATCTCATACAAGAAGTCATGCTTTGCAAATGATACTTTAAGAGCAATCAAATGGTAGTATGACCTATTCAAGAGTAAAATTTCAGGTCACATCTATGTTATTCCATTTTGTACGAGATAACCTGTCAGAAATGGAAGGTTCATCAAAGTGATCATAATTCGAGAAAGACAAGCTAAAAGTACGAAATCTTTCAGATTTTACTAGTCTCATCGGATTCTAACGAAGATTAAGTTACAAGTTTGGTTGACTTCTGAGAGTTAAGCAGGTTTCCTCAGAAAATAGGTCAATATCTTTTTGCTTCTTAACTAAAGTTTTTCATTTCTTCATTCATTCTTAATCTCCTACAATGAATATACTAAGCTTCGATCATTCTCACGTATCTAGTTACATGCATATTTTTGATACGAAATCATTAATTAACTCTGCCTTCAAAGAATTCAATACTTCTATAATTCATGCGTTAGGGATAG
>CAJNSZ010000529.1:16800-30094 GCA_905329745.1 Rotaria sp. Silwood2
TCTTGTCTATAATAATATATTGTGACTCTATTTTGGACTTAGTTACAATATTTTTTCAGATAAACTTTAATTTGATTTAAAAAAAGATTTTCTAAATGGATAATGAATTTGATCGATACTACATAAAAATTCGAACTGTTTTCGAAATCGATGCAAAGACAATTCATGAAGAGCTTACAACAGCATTGAGCCCTAACGCTCCATCATATCGAACAGTTGCCAGGTGTGTAAAGCGTTTTCAAGAAGGAAGAAAAAAATATCAATGATGACTCTCGATCTGGTCGTCCGGTTTCCGAGCTGACAACTGCAAATATTGAACTAGTACAACAGGTTATCAACAATGATTTACATTCTACTTAGGAGAAAATTATAGTTGAGACTTCTCTCTCTTATGGTACAATAGAACGAATTATCCATGACTCTCAAGATGAAAAATCGTTGCATAACGTTGGGTGCTCCGTCAACTGACTGATGAACAAAAGTAACAGCGAGTGAAGATTTGTCGTGAAAATTTGGCGAAATTCCGTGATGGTTCCTGACGATTATGTGACATTATAACAGGTGATGAGACGTGGATTTACCACGGACAGATTCATCACAAGTCAACAAACAGAAGCTGGGTTAGCGAAGATAAATCACCTACCACTATTGCTCGTCGGAATAGATTTGAACCAAAAATTTGTTTTTTATATTCTTCAAATCAAATGGTCCAGTTCTTATACATTGTGTAGATAGAGGCGAGACAATAGATCACAACTATTACATTGAAAATTGCATCAAACCTGTTGTGAGAGAAATATGGAAACAAAGAAAGTCAACAGGTACAAAAGGTATTAAATTGCTTCAAGACAATGCTCGACCTACATCAAGCGTAATTTACCTGATCAACTAAATGAACAATCATTGGTTCTTGCGGTTTCCAAGGTGAAAAAAAATATTCCAGAAGAAGAGTTTAAAAAAAAAACGTTTGGCAAATTATTGGCCGAAAGGATGGAGCTTTATATAAATAATCATGATGACTACTTTGAACATTTAGTAAAATAAAATGAAAAATATATCTTTGTTTTTCAAATATTGTTTTAGTGATGCCAGAACTTTTGGTTAGACCTAAATAAAGATGCAGAAGCATTCCATTATGACACATGCACTATGTAAGAGGTGGGAACCTTTTTCCGACGACTACCGTAAACCTGATTAATCTAGCTGTTGTGTGTTAGAAAATGATAATTGTGAAAAACTACTCTTGAAATATATTACATTTGTTAGATAAATAGGGATGGCACTATATTTTTATTTTACTTTTAATAAGTAAAGTAAAGTATTGAGCTTTACTTGTTAAAACTAAAATAGAGACAAATCCNGAACAAGTTGATATAATAAAAAATTTTACAACTTAACAAACCGGCAAGTCGCCGATCTAGCGAAGAGTCCACGAAAAATAAAATTTATCCCGTTTTACTTTTAGACTCTCCAATTTGTGCCTTTAGTCGCTTTAGTATTTTTAGTATTTTTTCGTTACTTTAGATCGCTTGAGTACCTTTAGTCCTTTTAGGCACCGTTAGTCCCTTCAATTCGGAAGACTTAAAGGCACTAATGAACCTAAAGAGACATAAAACGACCAAGATAACTAAAGGAATCAAAGGGATTAAATTGATTGAAAGACACTAAAGGAACTACCGATATAAAAACAAAAGACAGGAAATCGGATTAAAATCGATTAAAATTCTTTTTTCCCGACAAATCGAAATAATCGATTAAGCTTGGTTCTAATCAATTTTAATCGATTACTGCAATAATTGCGCAATCTCAATTGAAACAATTTATATAGCAGCTGCAACTTTATAATACAGTATTTGTCGAGCTTTAGCTCGGACACAACTTCATGGTTTAAAAAGCAGCAGCAATCCAAAGCAGTTATATAAAAATTGGGTTTCCGCGTTCGAACCTTAAGAAAGAATAATACATTAATATAGATTCAAACGCATCCATGTGAAAAAATGAGAACAGTTTGATTTTAATCGATTTTTAATCAGAAGAAAACGATTAAAATCGGATATTTCCTATATATTTTTTTACGTGGGTAACGGAATTTAAAGGGGCTATAAGCATTAAAGGTACTTAAAGGCACTAAAAGGACCTAAATAAAGTAAAGAGATTAGACGTCAATGCAAAGACTAAATGCAGAAATCGAGCGTTTGCACATGTTTTACAAGAAAAATGAGTCAAGATGCAGCGGAAAGCCAATAAGAATTGCGTCTGGACACGATATTGCATGAAGCGGGTTTGAACCCGATTTTAGTTTGAAATGCATTGAATTGCAACCTTTTCGATATATGCGTCTGGTTGTGCCTTTGTGAAGCGCGCGTCTCCAGTGAGAGATTTCTTGCATCTAGACGCGATTTAAGTTGGAACCGCATCTGGAGGCGAAAAGTGCTTAACATGTACTGCGACTAGACACGTTCCACAGCTTCCGTGAAGATACAAACGAATTTCAATTCGGAAACTTACTAGTGCAAAAAAATATTTATGTGATTGGGTTTATGCACACTAGAAAATATCTGTGAACGGTTCATATAAAATTCATCTAATCCGGTGAATGTCGAATTCTTAACAATTTTTGAAGTCTTTCTGTTACGAAAGACAGAGTATATGATTTTTTAATAGAATAGTATAAGCGCATCAATTCTGAAACATAAATATTCTAAAATTGAAAGTAATGATGTTTTAGAAAAAATATACACAATTGTTTTCTCAAAAGAAATAGTTTGAATTATTAGAATTTTTTAAAATTATTTTCATTCAGTTCATTTAATGCATCATTTTTCCGTATAAATATATGTATATATATGTATGTATACAGCAATGATTAAAATACAAGTAACGCGTCGGCTCCTTGGGCCTCGCTCAACTCAATCCCGAAAGATTGTCCTGAAAGTTTGTACAAATGTTTTAGAACATTTAGTATTTGGTTAGTGAATTATTGAATATATTTATTCTTAAAAAATGAAATTATTAAATAAAATAAAAAACTAATGGTGTAAGATAAGTCGTCAGTTCGTATTATGGAAAGCAGTTTGTTTTTGATAGTATATATTCTGTAACTCTTTCGTGTTTAAAGTGTATTTATCTAGTTTAGTATTCGAAATTAATGTTGAAGATCACTTTAATTTAATTTTTTGTTTAAAATCTATTTTGTAACAAATTCACTTTAAGTAAGCTAAACCGTTTTTAAACTTTTAGCTCATTCATCGGATTTCTATTATTGATAAAATACTCGATTTCCTAAACAATAGAAATTCAATTGGATTTTCTGCTCAAAATCGACGCTTGAATATCAATTATTTTACTTTCAAGAAAATTNTTCTCCTGGTTGGTCAATTGCTTGACCATTCAAAATCAGTAGGATTTTGTAGCCCCCGGCTTGCTCTTTTGAATGGTGAAAACCGCAGCTCGATAACTCAAAGTAATCAAAAGTTATTCAGAAAATGGTCGTTAATACTTTTAAAAAAATCCGACATTAAGTACATTCGAATACGATCGAGCATCGGATACAACACAATTTGTTCGAACAACGCGTTCAATGACGCTCAACATTGTTTTAGAATGATCAGATAGAGTGGAAAAAGACAAATGAAACAGAAAGAAAAATGAAGAAGAAAAAGAAGTGAAGGACAAGAAAATCAAGGAGAATAAGAAGTGGAGAACGAAAAATAAATAATATGGTGACGTATGATGGTTTGCTCTGATACGTACAACAATGTTACCAACTGATATGATGTACAACCCGCACTAATTCGATTTATTCACTCGTTTATTTTATTTATAATCGACTAGTACGTACGCACCAGCCACTATGTCAAAACGAATTGTAGTCAAGTGAAAATAGTATTACAACGAATAAATTATGAATTTGGTAGCTGTCAACTGCAAAGACAAAGAATTCGGCATGTGCAAACAAATCAAATTCACGAATAAGCACGGCTCATATTTATTCAATTGCGTTATTGAAAACTTTATTCTTCGTGGTGGCATTGCTCTCAACAGTTACAAAAGATGGCAGTATCGTTTGAAAACATATCACTCTTACTACGTCGAGGCATATATATATATAATAGTCATCATACGATGTCATCTTTACTCAATAACAAGTTCAATGTTAAGAACAAAGTTCGTGGTGCAGACTATGTTTTTGAGCAGCTGGGTGACGTGTTACTACCACGTTTACAGCCCCAGAGCTTCATGTCTCAAACAGGCATGCATAAACCACGAGGTGTTCTCTTGTCTGGTCCTCCAAGAACAGGAAAAACTCTCATCGTTCGCACTCTTTGTGAAATGCTCAACGTTCAGCCAAAAATCGTACGTGATCCTGAAATCTTTAGCCGTTTTTTAGGAGAATCCGAAGAAAAAATTCGTGCTTTGTTCGCCATTGCGCGATGCCATCAGGAAACTCTGGTTGATCGCACCGAAATTCACGTTACTATTCTTGACGAGTTGGATTCCATCTGTAAAAGTCGAACACACTGCGACGAATCTACACGTGACACTGTACAAGACAATGTTACAACCCAACTGCCTCCCGAAATAGGGTGTGGGTGTGGGTGTGGGTGTGGTTTAGGGCTAGAAGAACCCAGATCACAAGACCCCAAGACTCACACCCACACCCATACCCACATGAAAGCCCACACCCACACCCACACCCACATCCACACCCACACCCACCCATACCCGGTCAAGAAATAGCGGGATCCTGCTCTTGTTCGATCTTCGTTCGAGATTGACGTATCCTTAGATCAGAGTCGTGCCAGAAACGACAACTTCACACGAGTATCGAATTCATGGGCAAGAAATGACCGCAAATAATCTGAAAACGATGCGTAGAAATCAATTTCGGATCTGCCCGAAGGCCAACGATCGATTTTCCATGGGTCCGAATGTTTCCCATCGTGTCTATATCATCTGTGTAATGGTTCGATCCTCTTCTATTTCGCCCATAACGAATGAAAATCTGTCGAATATATTGCTAAGACCATCGGTATATTGATTTGCGATAAGAAAAGTTGAATGTTCTTGACTTAAACGAAATAAAATATTCATAGGGATTTTGACGCTAGAACTTTCATCAATTCATTCCATTGAGGATTTAAACAACGTCATCACTTGCTTATTCATTAGAAAAAAGAAGACTGCATCAGAGATGGAACTTGTCTGGATATTTGTAGATCGCTACCGGTAGTGGTTCAAATAGAATATACCGGACCGAACCAGCCTGCCTGCCGATAGACCAATCGACCTAAAATTTTTACCAGTAGTAGTTCTGTCTTTGAATAGTGATAGTTGTGGTAGTCAACTCCTAAACTCTTCTATGTATTCTGTTTAAAATGGCATTAAGATCCAGAAGTTTCGAACAAGTTTATACAATAAAAAATTTTAAAACTTAATAAATCGGCAAGTCGCCGATCTAGCGAGGAGTCCACGAAAAATAAATTTATCCCGTTTTACTTTTAGACTCTCCAATTTGTGCCTGTAGTTGCTTTAGTCTTTTTATTAGTTTTTCGATACTTTAGATCGCTTGAGTTCCTTTAGTCCTTTTAGGCACCGTTAGTCCCTTCAATTCGGAAGACTTAAAGGCACCAAATGAACTTAAAGAGACATAAAACAAATAAGGTAACTAAAGGGATCAAAGGGAATAAATTGATCAAAAGGCACTAAAGGAACTACCCATATAAAAACAAAAGACAGAAAATCGGATTAAAATCGATTAAAATTGCTTTTTCCCAAGAAATCGAAATAATCGATTAAGCTTGGTTCTAATCAGTTTTAATCGATTAATGCAATAATTGCGCAATCTCAACTGAAACAATTTATATAGCAGTTGCAACTTTACAATACAGTATTTGTTGAGCTTTAGCACGTACACAACTTCATGGTTTAAAAAGCACGAGCAATCCAAAGCGCTTATGAACAAATTAGGATTCCGCTTTCGAACCTTCAGAAAGGTGTCTGTCTTCTATGGATATGATTAAAATCCATTAACATTTAAAAATAGATTAAAAGCGGACAACAAATAAGTACAGATTGAAGTCCGTTAAGAAATAATAATACATTAATATAGATTCAAACGTACCCATGTGAAAAAATAAGAACAGTTTGATGTTAATCGATTTTTAATCTGAAAAAAAAGATTAAAATCGGATATTTCCTATGTGTCTTTTTACGTGAGTAACGGAATTTAAAGGGGCTAAAAGGATTAAAGGTACCTAAAGACACTAAAAGGACCTAAAGAAAGTAAAGGGATTAGAGGTCAATGTAAATACTAAATGCAGAAATCGTGCGTTTGCACACGTTTTACAAGAAAATGCATCAAGGTGCAGCGGAAAGTCAATAAGAAATGCGTCTGAACACGATATTACATGAAGCGGATTTGAACCCGATTTTAATTTGAAATGCATTGAATCGCAGCCTTATCGATCTATGCATCTGGCTGCGCCTTTGTGAAGCGCACGTCTCAGTGTAATTTTATCTAAAAACGCATCTTCAGTGAGACATTTCTGGCGTCTAGATGCGATTCCAGTGTGAATCGCGTCTGGAAGCGAAAAATGCTTAACATGTACTGCAACTAGACGCGCTCGACAGCTTCCTTGAAGATACAAACGAATTTCAATTCGGAAACTTACTAGTGCAAAAAAATATTAATGTGATTGGGTTTATGCACACCAGAAAATATCTGTGAACGTTTCCTATAAAATTCATCTAATCCGGTGAATGTCGAATTCTTAACAATTTTTGAAGTCTTTCTGTTGCGAAAGACAGAGTATATGATTTTTTTAATAGAATAGTATAAGCGCATCAATTCTGAAACATAAATACTCTAAAATTGAAAGTAATGATGTTTTAGAAAAAATATACACAAGTGTTTTCTCAAAAGGAATAGTTTGGATTATTAGAATTTTTTAAAATTATTTCATTCAGTTCATTTAATGCATCATTTTTCTGGATAAATATATATATATATATGTATGTATACAGCAATGATTAAAATATTATATGTACACAAAGTTTTATTGATGCATGCATTTATAAATAAGTTTCTAACAGACGACCCATGTGTATATAATTACTGTTTCGTTTGACAACTAGCGAGGTCACATATGACTCAATGGTAATGTATACTTGCTTTTTAATTGTTAGTTCGCTTGTTCTAATCTTATTTCGGTCATTTTAGAAAAGCCACAGTTTAAACTTTCCGTTGACCTGTAGTTGGGTAAAGACCATCGCTAAGCTATGTCAATGGCGACCCAGATCAAACCTGAGACGAATCGTAATACATTTTTGAAATTTAAAATATCGAGTCAAGCGCGTCTAGATGCAAGTTTAGTTTGAATCGCTTATAGATGTGATTTTGTCAACAATCATGTCTTAACGAGAATTAATGGTGAGTCGTGTCTAGGGGCAAGAAATATTTCATCTGCGCTACGTCTAGACGCAAATTAAACGCGATTCAAACGCATTTTAACTCAGAAAGTATTTATATGGGAGGGGCTGAAGGGACTGAAACAATGTAAAGCTACTAAAGTATTCTAACAAGGACCAGGTCGAATTTCGTGATCCCTGGTGAAGTGAAATGCTATATAAATAGTTTTGTAGAGCAGGCCACACCACATCGAATGGTATATAACAAAGCACGTTTTTCTTGAGCTTTGACCTTTTGATCAAACGTATACGGGCTGGGGTATATTATGGCATACTTCGAATTTTTGATATCAGTATATTCACTTCTCAACTTGCTCAAAGTTCTTTCTAAATATTGTTTCCATGGAACTTGATGTGTTCTACTATGCTNTGAAATTGTTCTTTTAAAAGTTGTTTATGATTTTGATTCGGTCGAAGATTGGATTGTAGACGAGATTTTTTCGTTATGAGAATAACAGCTGATATTAGATTAATAATAAATGGAGCTAAACCATGAAATATATGTATAATAGAATTGAATATTTGTAAACTAGATGGATAAGTAGCAATACACCATATGCGTTTATCATCTTCATTTTCTTCATCAATTAAGCGTCGATAAAAAGGATCATAAATAGTAGTACCAATAATGAAAATCAAAAGAATAATAATAACTATTTTAGCTATTTTTCTACTTGTTTTCTTTCGAAAATGAGTAGCACTTATTATTGTAATAGTGCGTTCAACAGCAACACTCGCATTCAACCATTGATCCATATTAAGACAAACTCGTAAAAGAAAATCGAGTGATATACATTGAATTTGTAAGAATAAACGATTTTTTAAAAGGGACATCTGTGCTAGAACAAGTATCCAAAATTTCAATCCTAATAAAATAGTTGTAAGTAAAGTTGTAATCGATGAACCTAATAAATACAAGCCACAACCAACTTCACATATTATTTTATTATTAAATGTAATCAAAGATAAAACTCCATTAATGAATCCTGCAATCACTAAGATGGAAGTTAATGTTAAACTAATTTTAACAATATTTGGCTGATTTATAATATTAATATTTGGTTGAATCTGATAACCTAAGATAGCATCAAGAGATAAACCAAATCCATTCGTCGTAAATTGACATCGTGTTCCATAAAAACATGGTCGACAAATACATAGTGATCTTTCTGGACAATACGGCGTGTCTTGAAAACATTGACCATCATTTTCACAAACACTTTGACCTAAACAATCCGATTTCATATCATGATTAAAATCAAAACAATTTGCTATACGTTGTTTGTCATAATTATAACATAAACAAATAGAAACATTATCATAAAAACAAGCTAGATTTGATGAATTTCTTTGACATGGTAAATGGTAATATTTAATACGACGAAGACGATGCATTTGAACAAAGCTTTCATTAAATAATTCATTTATATGTTGACAACGATCTGATGACTTTATCGATGTAGCAATAGTTGTTGATCGAGTATAAGTTTTTTGAATAACAGCTAAATAATAAATTTTATTGTAAACTTCAATAAAAACAAGATGAAATGGTCGTGACCAATAAAGTATAATTAAATCCTGTAATAGAGGAATTGTTCGAAAAGTTGTCATTCTCCTTGGTGTTACATCATTAATAACTTCTATGAAATGAATAAATATTGATGGAGATAAAATAATATCTTTATTAAATGACAAAATAATTTTGTTATCAACTTTTTCACATTGATCACCAGTATAACCTTTTGAACAAATACATGTAAATTTCTGATTCGATGACATATATTCATCAACAGGAATACATTGACCACCATTTAAACAGGTTGAATTATTATTCAATTGACAAATTGTATTGACAAGAAGGCATTGATAACCAAATTTATGAACAGAACAAACACATATAGATCGATTGTGAGCAGATAAACCAATACATATTGAATCTGATGAACAAATACAATCATGAGGAATAGTACAATATCTTCCAGACCATCCAAGATTACATTGACAAAAAATATTATTTTGTGGATTATTCGAATATATGATACATTTACCATGAATACATTGAGAACTTGAACAAATTTGAATGTTTTCATTATTTCGTGGAATAGTAACTATATATGCTAGACGATGAACAGGTAAAAACGAAAATTTTATTGGATATAATAAACTTCCTCGATAAGTTAATGAAATTTTTTCATAGATATCAATATGTATTGCATCATTTTTTTGTTTCATTTTTTGGTCGAGTCGAATAGAGTAAATAAATATTAAATTTAATTTTACAATCTCTTGTTGACAAATAAGTGAACTGTTCATATGAATGAATTATTCTTTCTTCACTATCATCGACAAGTGAAACAATTATTGCAAATAATGTTGACCAAGAATCCGATAATGCTTGAAATTGAATAGTTAAACTCACTCGTTGATTTTTATATTGACATTGATCACCATAAAAGGTAGGTGGACAAAGACATGTATTTCTTGTTAAGTTCTTTTCATTGTTTAACCATACACGTAAATCAAAACCACGATGACATCGACGTTGATATTTTTGAAACGTTTTCATTAGATTTAATGTTGGAAAATCGACTTTTGTATCAATCTTCGTTTGATCTGTGACGGATTTGCCTCTTTCATCTAATGAAAAATATTTAATTGGTTGTTTCCATTTATTCTGTGCTGTTTGACATAAAAAGTGCTCGACTTCAGAACGAATTGATAGGAGTTCGGGAAAACAAATACTACGATAGAAGTAAGTATTTGTTCGATTTTTTTCACAAAATTGTTCATCATCTCTATGAGTACAACTTTCACGCCTATCACATAGTTCGATTTGACTAACACATGGATGAAAGCTTTGATTGGTGCAATAAAAACCAGACAGATATTGCCCGCCTAATCTTTTTTGACATAATGTTGGCTCATCAGTAGCACCAAGGCAATCGATCTTGTTGTCATTTATTTTCTTAGCAGATAGGCACATCAGTTGATTTGTATCAGGTGAAACACATAGGTGATGATCTGAAGAACAATTTAATGTTGAAATTAGGTAACAACCAATTTCATTTTCACCATTAAGACAATTCCATAAGCCATCACAATGAGTATAAATATTATTACATGGCCATTGTTCACATTCCGTTTCATTTTTTTCTTCGATAAGTATCGATATCAGTTCAGTAAATCCATCACAAATAGTTTGAAATGAGAAATTCTTTGTAATATAGTCAGTCTGAGATGTTTCGTCTTCACACGCGGCAGTACCAGAAATGATACAATGGCAAAGTTTATCATTAGCATATATTTGATGGATGTATCTGTTAGATAATTCGCACTTGAAATGGTTTTTTAGAAGTTTAGTTAAATTAGCCTTATTAATATGCTTCATATTTTCGTCATCATCTTGAGGACAATCTGAATCGCCGTTGAGGAGACGATCTGCTGAGATACATTTGGACGAGTTAACACATCGGTACATGTTCGATGTATTACAAATTTTAGAAGTATAGTTAAAAATTATATGATGTCTCTTTAAAGTATCAATTTCTGGGTATACATGGGTGAAAATTTCGGTCAGCGACTTAGGCATGAACCAAGGATACGACCACCCATTAGGATGGAAACATGTTTTATCTTTGAATATAAATTTTTTATAAGTATTCAAATACTCATCATAATGAAAACTGATATAGCAAATAAAAGGTGCTGCAAAAGCTGTATCGGTAAAAAACAATGAGTCGTTTTTTGTGTATGCAAGGTAAATGTCACCATGAAAAACGGGAACATTTGGAAAGTAAAATATATCTGGGCATGTATTCTGAATGATTTCTAGGCATACTCGTTGTTCACAAGTCTTGATAAAAATTGTTTCTTCGTAGTTTGGTATTTTTAAAATAGATCTTAAAGCTGATAAACATTGTTTACGCATCGTATAGTCTTCGGCCAAATGCATCGCTTTAAATATGAAACTGTCACGTTCTTGCATCCAAAAATACTGATATTGTGTAAATTTATATGTGTTTTCTTCATTTCTAAATGATGGCTCATCATACATATATACATGATCTTCGTTATTCTTTACGCTATAGTCGTCAGAATTATCCAAACAATCAGTAGTGTTAACATCATCCCGAAAGAACGATAGTGGTATACATTGGCCATTCATACATCGATATTCATCATCCTTACACGTATTAATTTCAAGTTCCCAACAATGTTCTTCATCCAATTTGCCATCGATGCAATCTACCTTTCCATCACAGATTTCTCTCCAATCTAAACATGCTGGAAAAGGACCACGATTACATTGCCAATGAGTATAGCAGGTCCGATGAATTGCATTATAATCATTTGGCTTATAGTAATCATGAATAACTTCATGTAAAGATGAATAATTTTTATGATTGTATGTAATTTCATCTTGACACATGGAACCAAACCTAGGAAATGTACAATTATAGAAAACTTGAGTTTCTAGAGATTTATCATTTGATGTTGATAATTGATTTAAATAGAATTGATAACGTTCAACAACATCCATCGGTGCTGACCAATAGTATAATTGTTGACTTGTAATATTTTGTTTCGACAGTTCACAAAATGTAAACTTTGGAAAAATATCTTTATTCTCAATTTGGACTTTGGCCAGTAGTTCATTCATACAATAAGATATAATTTCACGACTCAAATGTGCTTTGTCAATTGAAATAGTAACACGTAAATAATCATGTTGCAAAGCATTATTACTTTCACTCTCACTTACCCAATCTGTATAATGAAGATTGATTTGAGGGGAACCAAAAATCGAATGTAAGAGAACAAGACTGAATAAATATTTCATATGAAACATTATCTACTAATGAATACAGTAACGAATGAATACATCAATGGCTATTTCTAGAGTTCATGCAATGTTTGTCTTTTCTTTTCTCTTTTATATACGTCATTCATCATTGCTGATAAACATCTGAACAGTTATTATAGTTGAAAGTTTATTTTTAACATAAGATAAAAGATGTTTATGTGCAAGAGATGTGAGTAAACTCATATGTAGTAACAGCTTATCTTATATTTTAATGTCTATCGATAAACGAAATTAAAATGTTTCAATGCATTTCAGCTGATCAAGCATTAATAAAAAGAGTACTATTCATGTCAATGCCATACAGAATAGGTAGGCGGACAAGAATTTAAAATCGATTAAAGAACGGTGTATTTAGTCAATTTTTGTGAAACAGGAAGTTGACGGAAGTATGTGCTAACTAAAATAAAATAGTATTTATTTCAGGATAGATTAAAAATCAGGGAAACAAACTGATGTTCATTTGTCAATATTAATTTGTTCAGTCAATACACTAACAAACAGATGTATCTACTAATGGATTAATAAGCAAAGGCTGATTTCATTTTAATTTTTTCTCTTTCAGAAACATAGTTAGAAAAGCTGTAGGTTGTGGCGGAGGTGGTCCTGTTAAAAATTTACGACGACTCTTTTTTAATTTTATATTTCTGGAATCTTACACACATTAATTTACTTTAAAACCTTCTTGATATATGAGTCAAGTTTTCTTTCGATGGGTCCACTTCAAGCTTAGAATGAACCAATAAATGGAGCGTTTGAATATTTTTATGTCAAAAACATTTTAAAGAAAACGGTCAAATTTAAGATTTTATGATTGATGAAATTGAACGTCTTTCAATTAATAATCTCTTCAAGTTAAGCAGTAGTTACAGTAAACCCCCGCCCCCCCCCCCCCCCCCCCCCCCCCCCCCCACCCCCCCACCCCCCCCCCACCAACCCACACACACCCCAAAAACCACGAAC
>CAJNSZ010000529.1:30140-48675 GCA_905329745.1 Rotaria sp. Silwood2
TTCCTTTTAGCTGAAACTTTCAGGATATTCTAAGGGTCCTTAGACCTAACTATGGACGAAATTTCAGGTCAAAATTCCATAGTTTAGTTTTACTGTTAAATATATAGAGATAGCTTGAAAATTGAGTAAAACGACCATAACTTTGGAAGGAAGAGCATTGGGGAGAAATCCCTTTAGGCTTTTTATTACCTCAATATACTAGATCGAATGAGATATAAATGAATCAAAACGGAAGGTATCACCTCGGGTGGTTCCCTCGTCAGTAAATGTCTAGTAATTTAACAACGAAAATTTGAAGTTTTCGATTTATTTCTCAAGTAACTTTTTAAAAATGTAGAAAACGAAAATTTAAAACTTTAGATTGTTTTCAATTTGAATCATTTCAATTGAAAAAAGTTCAAATTTTAATTTAAAATTTTTAAAACTTCAATTTTATATTCGAAAAGGAAAAGACATGCAGATGTGAGACATAAAGAACTGTTTACAAATGATGGCAACGAACAACGTTCAGTCATTAAATAAACTGTTTACAATCATTGCATACGACTGTCTATAGTGTTATTGAAACCTTGCTTACTATTGTCATGTAGTTACGCTAGTTGATAACAACAAGTTTTCATGATCATTGTTAATGAAAATTGTAATACATCGTAAATCTTAGTTTATATGAGCAGTAAACAACTTTCAATAACTGGCATGATTTTTTATCGCAAATAATCAGTAGAAAATCATTTATTTGAAGAGAAGGTCTTATTATCATGTATGTAGTTATGTAATGTAAGGGTTAATCTTTCATATATAGTTGATAACAAAAACCGACTAAAGCATGAGTATGACTAAACGACAATATTGAAAAGTTTGAAATTTTTTTTCTTCTTGAGGTCGTTATTCATGTCGTAAACAGCATACGTGGTTAAAGCATGATTGTAATAGAAAAATGTATGTCAAAATTTGCTTATGTTCAAACGAATTTATTGACTTTTCTCCATGAGAATAGAAAAAGCAGTGACAGCTTTCTATAACCGGTATTATTGTCTGAAAGCAGTCATTCGTTTACCAATTGTCGTTTGATGCCACTCATTTGAATAAAGTGATGATGGATATATGTAAAGAAAACAAGTAATGATTTGAGGAATAAATGAGATAAAATTGAATGTAGTTAGAAGATAACGTAACGGGCTACTTTCCAGATTTTGACAACCCAACGAGAACGATGCAATGAATAATGGCATAGAGAAAAGTGAAAAAGTCGAAGGAACAAGTGTTATAGCAGGTCGAGTTATCATTTCTTTGTTGTTGATCAATACATTGCGGAACAAAGTACGAAAATTATTTACATTTTTTATGCTGGTATTCACTTAAAGGAGAAAAAAAATACATTTAATGAACAAACTTGAAAGAGAACAACATAGAAGATTACTAATTTACTTAAAATATTATTGTTTTTGTTTGTTCAAAACAGAGTAGATAGCATGAAAGACGAGATATCTTACAGGCGACACTTTAATGGTGCTTTAAGAGAATAATTACTACTGAAAACTTTTCATCCAGGTACAAAAATATTGAGGTATTGATGTTCACATCACTAACTGAAGGCTACTGAACAATAGAACTTAAGGAAAAATCATTTTTAAGCTATAAAATTTGATAAAAATCTTGGTGTTAGACTGTATTACCAATATAATTCCACTATGTAAAAACCGCGCTTGTCATTTTTTGGTACTAAATTTTGGTCTGATAAATAATTAGAACTCATGTTTGAAAGATATAAGGTTACTTTATCTATCTAAATTATCACTTTTTTTATGACTTTTTCATATATTACTGTCAATTTCTTTACTATGAACATTTTGTTGTTGTTCGCTTGCTTGTAGGTCATTTGTACCTACAACTGTTGTACCTGCTGGTGTTTCAGGATCTGAAATGACTTTTGTATCAAATAAAAGAAAGAGCAAAAGGATATGAGCATAACTTACATTTTTTCGGTGCATAAATATTCATCTTCTTTTTCGTGATGATACATATTATCGTGATCGTGCAACAAATGTTAATGAAAAGCGGTAAAATAGAATTTATAATTGACACAATCTGATGTACGAGCACCCAAACAGATTGACCAATAAGTGGAAATTCGATCAAACATATAGTGCTTTTGCTACCCTCGCCGATAAATAACGACCTCATGAATACGAGCTCATAGGTAGTTGAAAGGAAAATTGCGAAAAAGGTTAGTACCATGAAACGTCGAGCTATGTGTGGACTTTTGAGCCACTGCCCCGTCAGGAATACTGTTGTATAAACACGTTCTATCGTCACGAACGAAGCTAGCCAACAGGCGATGCGAGTAGAACATGTGAGTGAGTAATTCAACAGCCTGCAGAAAACGTTATCAAACATTAAATTAGAACGAAAACCTGTGATGCACAA
The DNA here is from genome assembly GCA_905329745.1 of Rotaria sp. Silwood2. Taxonomy (NCBI): domain Eukaryota; kingdom Metazoa; phylum Rotifera; class Eurotatoria; order Philodinida; family Philodinidae; genus Rotaria; species Rotaria sp. Silwood2. The sequence goes on from CAJNSZ010000529.1 coordinate 32,568, forward strand.
AGCGAGATGAATGAGACGAACTACAAGAAAGCCGAGACTGATCTGATTGACAATACAAATACAAAGCAGATACTGCCCGATACCATTAGACAAACATTTTCGACGGCGGAATGTAACAAAGCAAATAAGGTTGCTTGGTAGAGCGATGAAGAACAGAAGAAGTGGACAAATAATAAGCAAATGAACAGTGATTTGCTGTTTGTCAGAGGTGAGGTCGGTGAAGAAAAGTTGATCCAGAGTAAAAGTAAATGACTTTGAATTGAACTGACATTTGGTACCTGAATAGCATAGTGGACATAGGCAGATGAAATCCTGTGGCTGAAATTGATTTCCTTTCAAACATCGACCACCAGACAAACAATAAGAACATTGGTCGAGCTTATAATCGTAGCGAAAACATTCTACTCGAGAGTGATTGTCATTACAAATGCATAAATAGGAATCGTCTCGAAAACATAACAGATCTGAATTATTTATGCATACATAATGATACCTGATTGGAGAATAATTTGAAATCACTTGAGTCTCATTGTCTGACATCAATCTATGAACATCGACACATTCATTTGTTTCAATCACTTGAGTAGTTGCATAAATCGATGCAACATCAGAGTGAACGGAGATCCAATAGAGTTGAGCTGAATGCTCAATGTAAGAAGAATAGAGTTTTACTAGAATAATTTCTGCTGCTGTTTTATGTCCATGTCGATATTCAATGAAAGTGGGAAGAGTTCGATAAACTTGTTGATGAGCAAGACTAAGACCAAGTGAATTGAAATCAATATCAAAATATTGAAGAATAGCTGCTGCATGATTAACACTTTCATTAATATATAATTTAATTTCCAATTTTCTCGATTCGCATTTCTTACCATAGTATTCCTCAGTACAAAAACATGAAAAACTATCTGGCTTTGACGTCGGAAAGCAAGAACCATTGTTTTAACAAGGGTTTGATAAATATTGATCATGCTGAATATCACACTGTTCACCAAATCGACTAAATGAACAAATACAATAAGGTAGTTGATTTCCAGCTAATAAACCTCGATAATTTGGTTTACATAGGGATCCGAATGCACAATAATCATTAATACAAAGACGATCTTCAATAGAACAATTTTCTCCTCCAAAATTACTCTTGCAAAGGCAAATATATTTATATTTTTCATTGAGTAATTGTTGACATTGTTGATTCTGATTACAAGGATTACTTGAACATGGATTTTTATTTAGATTTAATTTAGTCAATCGAAGAACTTTAGCTAGATGGAAGACAGGTAAGTAGTCAAAATAGACAGGATATTGCCATACTGCCATTAGTTCAGGTTCCCCAGTGTCTTTTCTTTCGTACATTTCAATTCGAATCGAATATGGATGATGATTGATGATATTTGATTGATTGAAGTATCGTTCTCTCTTATGTTGAAGCGATTGAGATGAACGAGAATAGAGAAAATGAATCATCTTTTTCGTATAAACGAATATTTCAGCTACTGGTCGAACATGAAATAAATGATTCATAATTATTTCATTTTTGAAAAGAAATAGAACTACCATCTTAAGTACAATTTGAATTTCGCTATCGACTGTATAGATTGGTTGAGAAAGATTAAGATGAAGAAGTAGAATTATTCGATCAGCATGAAATTGACATTTGTCACCGTAATATTGTGGTGGACAAAAACAAGCGATTGAATTGTTATACATTTCTATGCCAACACCTCGATTACACCAATAAGCAATAAACGATGATGTAGTATTTGACGAAATCGTTGTTGTTGGTGTTGTTTGAGTGACAGAAGACAAATGCTTGATTGATTTAGTGACCTTTGCATTAATTGGAAATTGGATCAATCGAAGTTTTTGTGCAACATTCTTACCGATTACGTGTTTCTCTTTACGATAAGGTATATTGATCCAGTTGGAAATACTTTCATAATCACACATATATTCATCTTCACCAAAAGAACATTGTGGAATTCGATTACATCGACCCTTTTTCACACAGGTGCCATTAAAACAAACTGAATCTGAAATTTCATCGCAACTAGATGAATTTTGCCAAAGATCACACCAGAATCTATCGTCTGATGTCGTATTACATCGATCTATTGAACAATGCCTCCAATATGGAATACATTGATGAGTTGACATACATTTGAAATTATATCCCAGCATGGTTGGTTGATGACAAACTTCTAGAGTATTACGCTCATCAATGGCTCCATAACAATCAATATGACCATCACCAATTTTATGTTGACTAATGCAAGATTGATTAAATGTTAAATTACTCAAGGAAATAGAAACATTGACAGGAAAACATGGAAATTCTGTTGTTAGGTTGCAAATTGTTGAAAATGGTATCAGTACATTTAGTTCAATGAATCTACGTCTAAGTACATCAAGTTGAACCAACTGCAAATTTCGATCTGGTATCGATCGACTGAATAGATTATTTTCGTCTGATGCGTCGGCACAATCCCATTCGCCATCTAACACCCATCTTTCATCAATACATTGTCCACTATCACATTGCCACTGTTCTTGTGGACATATCCACCAATCTCTGCATTCATTTATATTCTCATCTTCTCTCAAAACTAAATTCCAAAATGTATCACAATACTGATGAAATGGTATTCGAAGTTGTTTGGTGATTTCATAAGTGCTATTCAATGTCCAAGATTTCTCGATGTACTATCGAAGGATTTCACACTGATCCTTCCACAATCGATTGCACTTGATATCCACTAACTTTGTACTGGTGCCCATCCATAACTCATCAAATGCGTTTTTACAATCATTTTGTAGATTTCCAAGAGTAGTAACACTCAAACAAGTTCATTCGTCAACAGAACAACGAAAACGATAACGTTGAACTTTTGAACATATTGTAGGGAAAGAGATATCATTACTTTCGTCCATTTCATCCATACAATTTATAAATCGATCTTTGATGCGATAAGTTGAAATGCATTCTTTTGATTCGTTGCAAACGTCGCTAGAACTGTATGAATGATTATTGAACGTTAATGATATGTGGTGGCAATGTTGATAATAACTATGATCACCAAGAAGAGATTCATAGTTTGCCTCTCGACATAATGTTTGTTCGAGTTGATAAAGTGTGAAAGTATGTCTGGATAGAACGGCGGTTATATTGGTTAATATTCCTTTACATTTAATTGTTCCATTGATTAGAATATGACTTGGACTTAATGTAAACAAATCTTTCTTTCGATCATAAAAAAATAAGACATATGGAGCCAAGATTCCAGCTTGAGGATATTGAATATAATCCGAAGAACAAGTAGCGTCGATTTGATGAGCACAGACAGCAATATATTCACAAGGACAATGTTTTTCTGCTCCACTTGATAGAGCACATTTGAGAAGATATTGACATTGTTCATGATTAGTATGATTGTTCATATTTAATTCTTCGTATCCCCAACCTTCATAGCATCGACCATTAGGTATTGTCCACAGAGATGGAAACAAATTCGTTTCACAAATAAAATATTGTTCACGTCGACTTCGACATTGAAATTCCGTTTTTGGTGATATCTGAAAATAAAATCGATCAAGAATACATTGTCCATCACCACACGACCATTGATTTGGTGGACAGATTCTATCATCACATTGAACACTAGCTTCTTCTATTGTACAGTTTTTATCATCATAATATTGAATTTTATCACTCCAATCTAAACAATCAAATTCACCATCAAGAAAATATTCTTCGGGAATGCACATTCCATTCATACATCGATATTCATCATTTTCACATTCATTAAATTCAAGTTTGTCACAATTCTCTTCATCTAATCCTAACATACATTGTTGGACTCCATCACAGATATCTCGCCAGTCTAGGCATAGTAGACCATAATCACATTCTAATGTCATATAGCAAATGATATCACCATACAATTGTACATACTTTGAATCCTTTATTTTTAGTGCATTTTCTGCAGTAAGTGTCTGCGCAAATGTCGTACCTATTGATAAGAGATATTCACAATTCTTTCCGAAGGATTGTGGATTTGCACACTGGCACACATATCCATTGAATTCGCTCGAATTTATCATATATCTTGAATATTGTTCAACTTTCTCAATACTTGATTTCCATTGATGTAGGATAGTGCTAATACTAACATTGTTTGCATGAAGATCAGCAAACGAATGGAGAGCACCATTGTGATAACATTGTCCTGTATTGTTGCTTCTATTGAGAATTATGGGACTGTTTGGACGACGACAATAATATAAATCATTATGAAGAATACAGTCATATAACTCAACCGAAGGACTATCTACTGTGTTGAATACATAAACTTTCACATCAACGAATGGTAAAGTGAATAGCAGAAGTATTTTTCTTATTACTATCATTACTGACATTTATGATGTTGTATTATTAAATTACCTTCATATAGCAGACAAGTGTTAAAAAAAACCAATAATAAATACTCGCTGTCGTTAAATAGATATCAAAAAAAGATATAATACATGGTAAGAACGTGCCTTATATAGAAAGATGAGATGAGAAAATAATTGTATATTGCTGTAATATTTGATTCCAACATCGCGTATTGAATATGCGACGAGTAATTTCCACCAGATCGATATCATATTCACTTGCCATTTTTTATTCATCCTATCAAGTCGGGTGTGGGTGTGGGATGTGAGGTGTGGGTGTGGGTGTGGAGTGTGGGTGTGGGTGGGTGTGGGTGTTTATGTGGGGTGCGGGTGTGGGTGTGGGTGTGGGTGTGGGTGTGGGTGTGGGTGTGGGATGTGGGTGGGTGTGGGTGTGGGGTGTGAGTGTGGGTGTGATATGATCCTTTCCTACACCTACACCCACACCCCCCCCCCCCCCCCCCCCACACCCCCACCCACCCACACTCACACCCCGTCTACGAGAGTTTTGTCACTTTACGTATTTTGTATTAGTTTAATGAGGCTAGAGTGTATATGTGAGTTCCACATTTCAGCCCCAAAGGGGCTGCGCTAACAAGCTTTTTTTCTATGGTGCCATTGATTTGTATTGATGTCCTGGCTTTTAAAACTCATCTGGCCATGTTCAATTGATCAAGAAAACCATAATAATGATAATAATACTTCGTAGAATTAAATTTGATACTTAAGGTACTAAAGAATAGTTTTGAGTATCCTAGAAGTTTGTAAAACATCCTGAAGTTCTCCGTATGACTATTATATATGAGCAGCTTTAAGGTCTTTTGGCTAAGAATGCGTGGTTATTACTGTGGAGTTTACAGTGCGATTTAACTGTATGAAATGGCTTTATCGAGTGCTAAGCTGCATGAAATCATTTTGGGGTGTTGGTGTGAGTTTGCGTGCGAGTGTTCATTGTTTCTTCATTCATAGCCACACCCATACACCCACATCCACACTCACACTCCAGGAAGCTTAAATCTTCCCTAAAACGATTCAGTTGTCCTTATCAATCTCTTACAGATCATTCCATGCATTATTTTATGTCTGTATTTAAGGGAGAAAAAGATGATTTTGACTTTGTTTCATTTTGAGCTCATGACATATGATATCGGAAATTTCCAAGTTTTATTAAATTTTCATGAACTACATAGTGTTTCACGCAACCACGCAAAACTTCAGCTAAAAGAAGGAAAGAACAAAAATGGTGCTTTGCCTTCGGATACACAATAGAAAAGAAATGTTTTTGAAAGATTAGTGTTCTTTCCAGCACAAATGATTGTCACGAGTATAACCCGGTGCAGCAGGATCGAACAATTGAATACAACTCATGTGAGCCACTTTGCCACAATATGACCAGACAAGTTCAATCTTGGATTGTGCTGGGACACACAAAGCATTGTCATTCCATCGATTGTCCCCAGGTTCTGCAGTAGCCACGCACTTCAGGTCAGCACGACATACCCGATTGTCCCATATCCAATGTAAATCAATATCGCGGTTGGTGCAAAGATAGTTGTCGTGCCAGGACTCTGTAGTTTCAAACATTTTAACGCACCACCAACCGTAGGTATATGACGGAGAAGTGAACTGAAATTGTAGCGACTCGCTATGGCTTTTTAATTGATTTTTTAAGTTACCACTCGCATCCCGTTGTAAGCCATTACCCATTTGCGTAGCCACTTCAATCCCGAAGGTATGTGGCTGCTGAGTAGCTGTGCTTGGTTTCTGCAGAAGAGTAAGACAGAAAACAATCAATGGCAGGACCATTTTCATGGTTATTGTTGCCGTTTGAATGATTGGTATAAAACCAAGATTTATGATGAAAGTCATCCTTTTATATATTTTCGTTTTAACGCGCCATATCTAATCTCGCTCTCCCAAAGCAAACTAATGCGCACTTGACTTAATACGTCTCCTTCTTATTTTAATGTCTTTCGATGAAAAGTCAAGCACTTTCTAAGTCGCGTCAATATCAGATTCCGTTATCGCTAAAAGTTCAACCCAAAAAAGAAATTGTGGAGAAAATCGATCAGCATATGTACAGCGTTGCGAGCAATCAACTGTGGTCCAGACGTCCTGACTCGATTTGTATAATACATTTTTCAAGAGTAAAACACGTTTTTGAAAATTTCTCTCTATAATGAGAAGATGCAGAAAAATACGCTCTACAAAATGGCTTTTGATTTACCCCACTAGCTCATATAGTAAGAAAGTTATCGGCGTGGTCATGCGTTACGGAATTTCATTTTTTCACATTGCAACATCTGTAACTTCTCAATAATAAAAGCAAACTGTCCAAAATTTTTATCACGTATAGATATCGTTGAGATCCATCATCAGTAATAATTTTATCAACTTATCTTTAACCACAGCAGAGTTACTCAACAAATATTGACCGTTATGAAACTTCAAAAAAAATGGAACTTTTTTTTTTACGGTATACATGTAAAAAAATAAGGCTAAAGATAAGAAAATACATCATTTTCATCGATTTGGGACATAATTAATTGATGAAGATCAAGCTATTGCGATTTTTTTAGATTAAATTGAGGATAATAATCGATTTTTTACATATTCGATTCGGAATCAATCATGTCTTTCGATTATCATCGACTTTTTTTACTGATATCTGATAAAATCATTTTTTAGCAAGCAAAATCGGTTTTCTGCGATTTTTCCTTCACCAGATGGAATCGATTTTTTTAAGTAATCAATTTTCATCGGTAGTTTATGATTTTTCCCTTCTCTAGCATCAATAATAACGGTAAAAATCTGACAAAGTCGATTAGACTTTCGCATCGATTATAATCATTAGAAAAAAGAATTGTCTAAAATCAACTAACAATGATTAGAGTCCAGTAGAATTGAGTAACTTTTGAAATCGATTATAGTCATAAGGTTATAAATCGTCTAAAATCAGGTGATGCTGATTATAATCTACTAGAATCAGTTACCTTTTGGGGTGTGGGTGTGGTGTGTGGGTGGCTGTGATTATGAGTTTTATTTTTAACACTAACCAAACCCACACCCACACCCTGTCGTGGTCTTGCTGGAGAAAATGTATCGCAGTGAGCTCCTCGTGTCGCGCTTTAATGTGTCGTATAATGTGTCGCAAATCACAACACATGCGACACATTTTAACTTAGTGTGTGCAATATATATTTGGTGGTTGTGGTAGCTTCACGTCGATGTACATTTTCTGGGCATAGTGATAGATAATGCAAAGAAAGGAAAAAAGATGTGCAGGGAAAGAACACGGTAAAAGAAGCAAGCACGTGTAATGACGAGTATATTCTTAAGAAATCAGCTACCTACCTTATGAAAATGTCATGCTTCATTGATGCGCATATTCAGTTATAATTGGGAAAAAACCAAGCAATTTTGTCATCGATAAATACCTAGCACAGTCCGCGACGAACACGCACAAAATGAAACTTACGCATTTCAGTATCATTTGATGGGTAAGTACACTTTATTTCCAAATGATTTAAGTGACATACCTTTAGATAATCAAGCGATTCTTAACAGTGTCATAGTTTCTAAAATAAATTGACTCCTCCCCTGTTCATTATTGCACTGTAAATTTTATATAAATTTTATTTTCTTGAAAATCGAGTTAAGAAAGGCTAAAAATCTTTTAAAAATACTGTGAGACATCGAACGACTTTATGAGTTCTAGAAAATGCTTAACTTTTCGAACTTAGAGCTTCAATCCGACTTTTTGAAAAAAATTATTTTCGCAGGAATTGGAAGATCAACAACAATGGTTTATTAAGCCCCCCTCAGAATTGATTTACCACTTAGAATCATCTGTTTGGGCTGAAATTTTCAGGAATGGGTGGCCTTAGTGTGATACGCTCTGATAAAAATTTCAGCCATATACATCAAACTATACCAGATTCCAAGCTGATTCATAGTCCATTTTTGGGCTTCAGAAGAAATGTTATAACTTCGCTGTTATAAAAGGTGCAGAGTTCGGAGTGGTTTCAGATTAAAGCCAATGTCAGTGCAAAGTTTTTGTCTGACTGAATTTTGAAATTCACTATTATTCATTTTTTTGAGTATTTTCGTAGATATATCTTAAAATCAGCATGAAAAACGGTGATCAAACGACAGTAAATCTCACTTTTCTCAACACAGGAATCAAATATAAAAAATCCATTCAGATAAAAGTTTACTGTCATCGAGCCTTTCAAAATAAAAAACAATATTGGGTATGCCTTGAACTGGATTAGAGTTATTTCCATTTTCCTAGCCGAAAACCATGTTTTATGAAAAAACGGTAAGCTAGAAATCGATTCTTTTCGTTGAAATTTAGAAAAAAATCATAATAAAATGGCAGATTTTCAATATATTTCACCAGATTTTTTCAAAGCATGTAACAAATGAAGTAAGCTAACAACACATGTCATGTTCAGATAGTTTTTCTCTCCTCTTATTCAGGTGACGCACGCATTCTTATACCACTGTATTTTCTGGATACGATGATTCGTATCGATCTTTAGATAAATAAAACAGTCTGAAAGTTTTTGGGCAAAGTTGAGTAAGACGCTACAACCGAATTATAATTAGCGTAGCTCATGTTCTCTCAGTAGCTCATGTTTATATCCATCAGACATCGATGTCAAAAAAACTGTTCAAAAAAAACCGGACGTTATCTTCACTCTTCAAACATCTGTTGAACTTTTTCGCATCGAATTAATATTTGTTCGATGCTGTTCTTTTTGTTGTTCATTTTCTATAATAATTTCTGAAGAACATGTAACTGTTTTAAATGAACTTCACTACAGTTTATTTACGTTAAGTCAATGGAATACCTTGAAAGAGATCAAGAGCTGGATACTCTCAATAACTTGTGAATTTCTGCGCAATTTTACGTGAACCATCTGTTCAGTGTGCAGTACAAAATATAAATACGTAACTCCTATCTTGAGTGTTATTAGGTGGTTAATGATTAATAAAAGAATGATTTATTTAATGCTGAGGCAAATAAAAAGATGAGCTTCTTAAAAACTGAAATTTTTTTCAAAATCGCGAAAATGTCTCGGAAAAAGTGGTTGTAGAGTCGAAATGTCCTTCAATCAGTCTGTTAAAACTTGACCGTTTTGCGAAAACCCATATAAGGTATGGGAAAAAAGTTCGTGACATTTTCTTATCGAGATTAATAGAAAAATTTCTAAGAACTTTTTTTCATATAATACACTAAAAGATGCAGCGTGAAAAGCTCTACAATTTGCATAAGACCGCTTTTTTTACAGTTGCCTTTTTTCTTTTCAAAATCGTCAAAACTTCAAGCAATCAAATTTCGACCGTGTGAAAACGATATTTTTTTCGGCACAAGATGGACTTATTCATCTTTTGATCACTTCATATCTTTTATTTAAAAAACAAAACAAAATACATCACAAGATGCAGCGTGAAAAGCTCTATAATTTACATAGGACCACTTTTTTACAGCTATACTTTTCGTTTTCAAAATCGACAAAAATTCTGAGCCACCAGATTTCGATGCTGCGAAAAAGTCTTTGTTCAATGCACGGCCAATGCGTTTTTTCCTCTTTACCACCTGAAATCTTTTATTTAAAAAAAAACAAAATATACCACAAGATGCAGCGTAGAAAGCTCTACAATATATACAGGTAATGAAAAGATAAAATAAGAAAAAAGATAACTTCTCGTTCGTGTTATCTTTTCGTAGCGTCGAAATTTGGTCATTCGAAGTTTTGACAATTTTGAAAACAAAAAGTGCAACTGTAAAAAAAGCGGTCTTACGCAAATTGTAAAGCTTTTCACGCTACATCTTTTAGTATATTATATGAAAAAAAAAAATTCTTAGAAATTTTTCTATTAATATCAACTTTTCCCCCCATACCTTAGCATAGAAGCTCGTTCTTTTCTTCAATTCGATCTTATAGTTATTAAAGTATATTTGAGATAAAAAGTTTTTGACTTTTTCCAGCGCAACTTTCTGTATAAGAAATATTTACTTTATATGAAACATATGGTTGTTGTGGATGTTTATCAATTGTTGTAATCAATGTTTGTTGTCGATCTATTTGACATGGACCCCGCCATTGATTATTATCATTAATACTGTCTGTGATTGCATTTAAATTAATTTTTAGATTATCATTAATAATTGAATTTCTATTTGATATAATTTTATTTTGTTTATTATTAACATAATCTACATAATAAATTAGATCACTAAGAAATGTATCAATCTATAGAATTTTGGTGTTGTTTTTTTTTTGTCATATTTATAATGAATAAATTTAAAATATTGACCTACTTGTTTTATTTTAATAAGTAAATATTGATTGTCATTCATTTGTGAATATTTATCAAGATATAAATCTTTTTTTCTATAACGATGACTAAATCTTTTTACTAAATCAAACATTGATTCAATGGCACTTAAATAGAAATATTTTGAAGTACAAAAAAACAAGAATCTGTTTTATATTTATTGTCTTACATTTTAATTATACCAATTTCAGTTAAATGTTCTATTGATGTTTGTTGATAATTATTTATTTCAGTTTGAATTTTATCAATATGTTGTTGAATTTCAATAACATATTGTTGTAATTCTCGTATACGATTATTCATTGAAGATATTTTATTATTTTTTTTCTAGAGTGTCAATTAAATTTTAATGAAATTATTTCGAAATATTTTACTTCAATAGTTAATACTAATTGTCGTTGTACATCATTTAATTCTTCATTAGAATTTTTAATAGTCGTAAGAATATCCTCAATATAGAAACTCAATACAAACAAGACAAGCTAAGAAGAAAAACAATCGATTCTTACTTGATAACTAGCATAAAGCATATCAAATTTTTCAATCATTTCATCAATTGATTGAAATCGATCAGTTTGATCAACAATCTAGAAAACAATATTGTACATATTTAGAAAAACAAAACCTACTTTTTAGGGAAAGAAAAAAGGATCCTGTCGAATATCCTTCATTTGAAAAGCTATTGATACCTTTTTGTAAAACAGTGCGTGGCACATCGAATGGTATAAAGAAAATTGTTCTTGCATGAAATTTTTATGCTCTGACGAGGGAACCATCCGAGGTGTCAAAAAGCTTTTCAGTCAGGGATATGATGGTTAGATAGGGCATAGCTAGAAGTGATATACCCTAAGTTAGTTCGGACCCAAGTTGCTTCTAGCAGGAGTTATAAAATGTGAAATTTAGGTATAAAAATGAATCAGGGAAGGTTTTCTCCACTATTGTAAGGACAAAACATAGTGTTATTCGGGCCGATTATGGAGTTTGTAGGGATCCTCCTTCATATGGCCCGAACAACACCATGTTTTGTCCTTATAATAGTAGAGCGAATTTTTTTGCTGGTTGATAGAAAACGCCGTTTTCTATGAGCTACAGAAAAAAGTCACTCTACTATTATAAGGACAAAACATGGTGTTGTTCGAGCCATATGAAAGAGAATCCCTACAAACCCCATAATCGGCCCGAATAACACTATGTTTTGTCCTTACAATAGTGGAGAAAACCTTCCCTGATTCATTTTTATACCTAAATTTCACATTTCATAACTCNTGAAACAAGTAAAAAAAACTCATTTGTTAACGATATCAGGGACAAAAATCAAATGAAAGTAAGATTTTTTGGCAAAGCTGCCAAAAAATATGACCTTTTTTAGGGACATAATAGAAGACCCCCCCTTTTAACTTGTGAACGGTAAGACAGAATAGAAGATCCCGGGTCTTTACTTTCCATATATGTTTTATGTTATAGCCAAATCTTCTGTTAATAGGTTTTTTTTTAATATAGTTCGTTTATCTATATTTTTTCAACTTAATTATTTGTTAAATAAAAAAAAAATATATATATCAAAAGTTGTATGTCTTGTTTATTTAAAAGTAATTGCTAATTATATACAAAAATACAACATGTTCTAAACAACTAAAATTCTACCACCATAAATATAAATCACTATTAATAAACTTAATAGAATAATCATTAAGTAAGTTTTCTAATTTAATTAAAACATTTAATTCCTTTAAACATATTTTTGGTATTTGTGAAATACATAAAAAGAATAAATGTTGTGTTTTATTATTAGTTTTTGATAATAAATATTTTATTATTTGTCCAATTTCTTTTCGATTCATACAAGTTTTAAGATATTCTAATTGTGGAAATAAATTAACAATCAATTGAATTTGATTCAATGAACAACATTGACAAAGATCTAAATTTTTTATTTTATTTGTTTTTGATACATATTGAAATTTTTCATTTTGTTTGATTAACTTTGCATTTGTTTCCTTGTTAGATAAAAAATTCAATCTTAATGCATATAAATTCGGTATAAAACGTAATAATTCAATAATTTCTTCAAGTGAAAAATCATCAGATTCAATAGTTAATTTTGTAAGTTGTACTAAAGGAATTATAGATTTAAGAGTTGTTATAATCGAATCATCTGATGTTTGAAAATAATGTTTTATAGTTAAATGAGTAACATTTGGAAAATAATTTAGATAAATGTTTGTTATTTGTTTACTATAAATCGAAAGATGTTGAACTGAATTTAGATTGACTTCTTGAAAATTTGAACAATTTTGTTCATCTATTTTCCAATGAAATTCATAATCTTTTCGTCTGAAAGAGAAGCAAAAGAAAAACTAACGTATGTCCGATAATAAATGTTCGCATTTTATTTTGAGTCTTTCAAATATTTAACAAGGATTTTTAAAATATCATTTTAACCTCATTCAATAGAAAATGAAATTCTCTACAAAACTGTTGGCTGCATCTTTCTAGAAAGTATTTCTCATGGGTATAAATATCAAAAAGGTTAACATTTACTCAATGGTCGATGTGAAATTTGCTGATTTCGTGAGCGTATAGTTATGAAAGAGAAGCCAAATCGAGCCGAGTTTCACTGGTTTGAGTTCAGTTCGGTTCGTTTTCGATTTCTAATGCAAAACTACCGATCAAACGTAACTTGATAATCGCTCATTCATAAAAAAAGATCTTAGTTGAATCAATCATATTGTTTTTATTTGTCTGTCTACATTCATATTTGTTCGAATGTAGAGAAATTTTTGTTTTATATGGCAATCATTTTTTCAATATCTATCACACTTTTATTCAAGAGAAAAACCTTCATTTTAATACTTGGATGTATCTTATGACAAATGAAGATTTTTTAACCTACGCTCGTCTCAGCAATTATCATTTGACATAGGTTCTCATATGGTAAGACGCGTAATTTAATTCTTAATAAAAATGGTCTAAGCATTAAATTGATTAGTAGACAATTTTTTGATTATTCTGACTCTTTCAAAAGAAACAGCTTGAACGAACTGAAAAAGTAATTTTTTGTTGTTTTTATATTTTCTATCAAATACTTGTCCTAGAACTTTTCGAAGTTCATTAAAAGATGCAGAATCATTCAATATATTTGAAATTTTCAGTAAATCCGTTTTTCAAAAATTCCAATCATTTTCTCGTTTTTTTTAACTATCGCACTTGTACAATTGAGTAGATCTGAACTTTATGCATACTCAAAATATTCCCTTGAAAAATCACGAGAACAGTTTTGTAGAGAATCAAATGAAGTTAAATTGACATTTTGAAACTATTATTAAGTGTTTGAAAGACTGAACATAAAAAAAAAACAATCATTTATTATGGTATTCTCCATAATTTCTTTTTTCTTTTTACCTATATGGATTTGTTGAATAAAAAACTCCAGTATTTAAACGTTTTGTCCAATTATGTTGATGTGTAAAAAACCACTTTTTTTTAGTCCAAAACGACAAATTAAATTGATTTATTGTATCATGATATGTTAAATTATTATTTATCATAGAATTTTGATGATTTATATCAAAAATACGTAAATATGGTAAATAAGATATAATTAATTTTTCCCATCGTTGAGCATCTAAATATGCTTCATCATATTTTATTGTAAGACGTAAAATTTGAACATAATGAAAAAATCCTTTAAAAATTTTTTCAATGTTATCAAAATAAATGCAATCAAATTTAAGTGAAACATATTTTAAATATTTTAATTGAATAGGAGATAAATCTTCTATTGCTAAATAACCTCGAGAATGAACAAGAGATTTAATCGATAAATGATGAAGTTTAGGAAGAGAACATAATAAATTATTTAATGATTTGCATGAAAAACGACCATTTATTATCAAATATTGAATTGAACTAGAATCATATTTAGGAAAATAAAGAGATAATGAATGTTCATAATTTTTCGTTTCATATTCAATTTTACAATATTTTAATGTCAATAAATTGAATAAATCAGAAAAAAGACAATTTATTGATTCAATATAATCACCGATTGAAATAGTTAATGAATGAAACTTTGGTAAATACATTAAATAATCAAAAATTTTACGTAAATATTTCATTTGTATATTATCAAGAACTAATTTTTCAAGATGAATAAATTGTAAAACCATACGTGGTGGTGAGAAAATAATCTCGACAACAAATGGATTTGATAAACGAAGTAAATTAATTCGATATCTATTTGGTATAAGAATATTGATATAAAAATTTTTGAAATCATTTTTTGATATTTTTGAAATATTTATTTTATGTAAAAAATTTGAATTAATAATTAAATTTTCAAATCGTTTATTAAGATTGAAAAATCCTTTATATATATCATACATATCAAGATATTCAAATATTTCATAAAAAATTTCATTAGCGAAATCTTCAAGAAGAAATCTAAATAAAATAGAATGATAAAAAATTTTAGATAATATCAAATATTTTCACTTGTTTCGATCAATTGTTGTTACTTAAAAAACAAAGATAGTTAGATTTATTAAATATAAATCTGAAATAGTACCTTTATTTTGTAATTTTCGTTTTTTATTACTATTCGAATATTGAACTATGTTGTTTTCTTGCCGTTTTAGTTGTTGCATACCCTCGATGAATAAATAATGATAATGTTGAATCAAGAAAATTGTTTTCGAAAGAGAACGAATGCTTGTACACGTGGAATAACAAACATATTGTCTTTTTCTTCTCTAGAGATACTGGAAAATGGATTTCATGATACAATCACTTTCTTATAACCGTTATAAAACAATTTAGTAACAAAGAATTATTAAACTTGTTTCAACAAAAATGCTCTTATAGTTTTTGTTGACATAATACAAAACAAAAACAAGTTAAATAGTAGACAAAAATTGAATTTTCGTTTTTCATTGTATAATTTTATTTTTATTACCATATGTATTATCCGTTTCAAAATATAATGTGCTCCACTGTTTTTTGAATAGCTTTTCATAGAAACACTGTAGAGACCTGCGGTTTTCTCCGTTCGAGAGAGGACACCGAGGGACATCGAAACATATTCGAAATTTGATTGGTCAGCTATTAGCCAATCAGGTAAGTTGTAGGTGAAACTTTTGTGAACGATATTCCAAAGTGATTTCTATTTTGATTTTGACTTGCAATATAGCCGCTGGATAGAGAAAATTGTTCTCTTTCGATCTGCGCAAGACCCAGCTCTCTAAACTGTTCCGCTTATGAGTTATAGGCGTTTCTCTGCGACCCCCGAAATCAGTCAAAGGACCTCGGACCAAGCCGATATGGGTCAGAA
>CAJNSZ010000529.1:48700-74592 GCA_905329745.1 Rotaria sp. Silwood2
ATTACTTTAAAAAAATTTGAAAAAAATCCCATATAATGATTTTTTAGTGATTTAATTGCTTTGTAAAAGAAACAGTTAAAACCATTATAGTGAATTAGAGACTGTTGATTTCAACAGCATAAAACCAATTACTAATTAAATACTGAAAATGTTATGCTTAAACAATTCAGAGATATAGATTATTAGTTAACTACCTAGTGTGTTTTATGTACTCTGTTGAAACGATTTCGGGTGTGGATATGGATATCCCTATTCTGTGATTCTAGACATACTAACACACTTGTTTTATGTATTTAATGAAATAGAATATGATAAAACTTGTTTTTTGGGGTCAAAAACTCTTGATTTTTTTCGTTTGTTCTAATTCTCAGAAAGAAATATGATCCTAATACTCATTTCAAAAAAGAAAAAGTGAAAGCATTTGTTGAATAACTTTTGATAGAAACTAGATAGAGAGGTTCGGTTTTTGTCGTTTAAAAGAGGAGATGAAACTGCATCGAACAGTCTATACCAGACGTTTCTGACAAATTTTCTTAGAGTCTCTCTCCCATTTTTTCAAAAAATCTAGGCTTTTGACTAAGTTTATAAGGTGAATTTTTCGTTAAAAAATGAGGGAGAAAGTCAATTTTTAAGGAAAAATCTACCGATAATATGAAGTAAAATGTGTACAATTCATGATTGACTAATGCTTACAACGTAGGACTTCCAGAATTTATAGATCTTTAGTTAATGATTCTATTGCACTCCTGAAAATTGATATCGTAAAACTTTCACATTAAAAAATCTTTTGTGTTTAACAAACTTGATGGTAGACTCTGAGAAAACTTGTTAAAAGAATCTGATATAGACGATTCGATGCAATTTTATCTTCTCTTTTAAACAGTGAAAACTGCACCTCTCTACATAGTTTCTATCAAAATTTATTCAAGAAATACTCATACTTTTTCCTTTTTGAAATGGGTATTCGTTCGTTATACCGGAACAACGTAAGCATATTTGTTCCCGAAGAAAAAGATGGGTATAAGACAATTTAGAAAACACAGATTAATTGTTGAGAACATATTTTCTTGAAAGTTAAAGTAATTTGGCCATTACTCATTGAGAATCAACTGTACTGGAAGTAATTGATACATCGATGACATAGGTCTGATGTTTATCTTAAACCATTACAGTCAATTTGAATCAAGTGTTAAGTGAATTATCATTGATTGAGAATAGATAAAAATCACCTGGCATTGATTCTAATTGGAGATGTGGGAATCAATTGTTGCATTGATTACAACCGATTAAGATAAATTAAAACCGGTTCTGAATTGATTAAAGATCGATTATAATCATACAACTTGAATCGATAAGTATAGAGGAATAACAGTTTCTTCGATTATAATCGATTTTAATCAGATTTTCCCCCTTTTTCCCCATGGGTATCGCCCATGCAAAAGGATCTCTATCTTGAAAGTGCCGTATCTCAAAAGGACGTTCATCGAAACTTCTGAATTTTTTTAATGTAAGCTAGTTTAGTTCAGTTCTCTATATGCACAAAGATGCAAATGAAAATTCAAAAATAGGAGATTTCTGAACACCAGAAGTGCTCGAAAAAACTGATATACTAAAAATAATCAACTCTCAATAGGAACCAAAATCCTTTCAGGAATTTTATTCGAACACAATATAGTATCATTGAAATCAGAAGGTGAAATCTGAACAGTTTTCAATCACACACACTAGAGCTTGTATTTTCCAATACAATAATTCTACAAATGTAGTCGATATGCAAAAGTAAAAAGTAAACAACGATAAAAGTTTTATTCTTGTGTTAATTATATTTAAATAAAAGAAAAAAAGTTTTATCGACAATCAATTTTATTTTTCTAATAGAATTATAAATCGTTACAAAATAGAATTAACATTTCAGGTATGGCTGAATTATCTGATGATGATACATTAACTATCGCTCGTGCTCGTAAAATTCAACGTTCTCTTTCTCAATCGTTTCAAGTTAGTTTTCATAATTCATTAACCTCATTTTATAAATAGTTTTTTGTTTGTTGTAAAGGTCACTGAAGTTTTCATTGGCACATCAGGAAAATTAGTACCATTTAAAGAAACAATCAACTGATTTAAGATGGTATTGAATGGTAAGAAATTCTTTCTTTTTTTAGATTAATGAATTTATTAAAAATATTTTTGAATTGGTGAATTGGATCATTTACCTAAAGACGCTTTCTATATGGTTAGTAGCATTGAACATGTTTCTGTTCGTGCTGAAAAACTTACATCAGAACGTTAGGATAAATCAATTCTATGAACAATATTAAATCGATCACATGTTCTTAGTATATTTCTTTTCGTTATTTTTTTTCATTTTTTATATAAATAGAAGTTATATTTATTGAAATGCTATAGACTAAACGATGTGAGCATTCTGGTCGCTCACACCCCCGAAAAAACAAATAATTTACATTGCGATTAAGAAAAAACTTTCTCGCAAGTTGAACATTGATTACGAATTGATACTGATACAGAATATTCATCAAGTCGACGAGGAAAATCATGTGTCAGCAATGATTATATGTTACAACAAAGGAAAAGGATGTTTTTCGCGTATGATAATAAGACCATGCAGATTAGAAGAAGACGTGGATTAACAAGATTATTTCTTAGAATCACAATAAGTACAAGACACTCATCAAAGTCATACAATTGAGAATAGTGAACACTACCGAATGTGCTGGATCGTAAAACGTATCCTAATCTCGTTTGATTGTAATACATCATTCTTGTATGTTTCATTTTATCGTCAAGTCTCCTACTAATCATTTATTTAAAATAATTCATTCCTCTAGATTTGTTGCACTTATTTGCTAAATAAAAGAACAATATTTATAGCAAGTAAGATCTCTTATTTATTTAAAGTAATTACTAGTTATATACAAAAATAAAGTATGTCCTAAACAACTTAATTTCTACCACCATAAATATAAATCACGATTAATAAATTTGATAAAATAATTATAAAGTAAATTTTCTGATTTAATTCAAATTTTTAATTTTTTTAAACATATGTTTGATGTTTCTGCAATACATTAGAAGAATAAATGTTGTTTTTTATTATTAGTTTTCGATAATAAATATTTCGTTATTTGTCCAATTTCTTTTCGTTTCATACAAGTTTTAAGATATTCTAATTGTAGAAATAATTTAACAATCAATTGAATTTGATTTCAATGCACAAGATTCACGAAGATCTAAACGTCTTATTTTATTTGTTTTTGATACATATTGAAAATTTTAATTTTGTTTAATTAATTGTCGGTTTGTTTCTTTCATAGATAATAAATTTAATTTTAATTTATATAAATTCGATGTGAAGCGTAACAATTTTATCATTTCTTCAGTTGTGCTAAAGTAACCATACAGTGAAGAGTTTTTATAACCGAATCATCAGATGTTTGAAAATAATGTTTAATAGTCAATTGAGTAACATTTGGAAAATAATTTAGATGAATATTTGTTATTTGTCTACTATAAATTGAAGCATACTGAACTGAATTTAAATTGATTTGTTGAAAATGTGAACAATTTTGTTCATGTATTTCCCAATGAAATCAATAATCTTTCCGTCTATAAGAAAATAAAAGAAAAACTAACATGTGCCCTATAATAAACATTCACTGTTTATTTTGCGTCGTTCAAATACCCAACGAAGATTTTTAAAATACTGCTCTAGTCTCATTCGCTACAGAATGAAATTCTCTACAAAACTGATGATTGTGTCTTTCTAGGCAGTATTCATCGTGGACATTAAGATCAAAAAGTTAACATTTACCCAATTGTTGTTTTGCAATTTTCATAAACGTGCAGTTATAAGGATTGATCCTAAAATTACAACTATGATATATTCTGCTATAGAGAAATTTTCACTCTATGCAACGGTAACCTTTTAAATATGCATCGTGCTATTATTCAGAAAAAAACCCTGCATGTTAACACTTGAATGTATTTTTGACGAATAGAGATTTTCTAAACTAGACTCGTCTCGGGTATTATCAGTCGTCATACGAAAAGACGCGTCATTAAATTCTGAACAAAATGATCTAAGCGTTCAGCTGGTTCGCAGAAAATTGTATGTTATTCTGACTCTTTGAAAAGAAAAAGTTTGGATGTCCTGAAACAAGGGTTTTCTTTTTGTTGGTTTTACATTTTCTATCAAAATATTTGTCCTGGAACTTTTCAAACAACATCAAACGATACAGAGTTTTTCAACATATTTGGAATCTTCAGCAGATCCATTTTTTCTAAAATTCCAATCATTTTATCGTTTTTTTTACTATCATAGTTGTACAATCAAGTAGATCTAAACTTTAAGCACACTCGAAATACTCTCGTGAAAAACCAAATCAATGTTTTTCTAGAGAATCAAATGAAGTTAAACCGAGATTTTAATTATTAAGTGTTCGACAGACTCAAAAGCAACGATTTTTCATGGGACACTTATTTATTATTTTTTTTTACCGATATCGATCTGTCGAATAAAGTATTCCAGTATCAAAACGTTTTCTCCAATCATGTTGATGTGTAAAAAACCAATTTTTTTAAATCCAAAACGGTGAATCAAATCCCTTTATCAAATCATGATATTTGAAATTATTATTTATGATAGAATTTCGATGATTTATGTCAAATACACGTAAATATGGCATATTAGATACAATTAAATCTTTCCATCGTTTAGCATTTAAATGTTTCACCATATTTTGTTGTAGGACGTAAAGTTTGAACATAATCAAAAAAAAAATCTTTAAGAACTTTTTCAACTTTATCAAAAAGAATGCAATCAAATTTAAGTGCAGCATATTTTAAATATTTTAATTTAATAGAAGATAAATCTTCTTTTTCGAAATAATCTCGATAATGAACAAGAGCATTTATCGATCAATGACAAAGTTTAGGAAGACAACATAAAAGATTATTCAATGATTTGAATGGAAAATGACCATCTATAATCAATTATTGAATTGAGCTAGAGCTATATTCAGTCAAGTAAATCGATGATGGATACTCAGAATTTATAGTTTCATATCCAATTTTACAATATTTTAATGCCAATAAATTGAATAAATCAAAAAAAAAGAATATCTAATGATTCAATATAATCACCAATTGACGTAGTTAATGAATGAAATTTCGGGAAATACATTAGATAATTAAAAATTTTACGTAAATAATTCATTTGTATTTTATCAAGAATTAATTTTTCAAGACAAATGAATTCTACAACTAGACGTGGTGGTGAGAATATAATCTCAGCAATAAATGGATTTGGCAAACGAAGTAAAGGACCCTGTCGAATTTGGCAACTTCTCTGAACCAAGATACTACATATATGGGTTTGTAGAACTCATTGCGGCGCATCGAATGGTATATAAGAAATCTAAATTTTCTCAAATTTTCGCGTGACCAGGGCCGATATTCGAGCTATAGCCTTAGGTAATATGTATGGAAATCATTGACCTTTTGGTCCCTGAAAGTTTGTAGGACGAACTGATATAAATTTTGTTTTAAACTCAATTCAATAGAGTTATAGTTGCTCTTTAATTTTTATAATCAACTGTGTTCTTCGTTACTTTTCTCGTGCTTAAAAATAACCATGTGCTATAGCTCTAGGCTATTTTGTGACTTTTTCACATTTCTGTCTGCTTTATGTTATGTTGCAGAACAAGTAAGTAACAACGTGAAACTTTCTCAGANATAGACACGAACGAACAATTTCAATTGAGCAAGAACTAAAGAACAGATACATGTAACAGAAAGAGAAAGGAAAATGAACATGCACATCTATAGTTCATAAGGAAGAATATTTCCTTAACAAGAACAATGCAATACATGTTTCTACTTTTAATCCTCGAATTATTGAAGCTAAAACATACGAATGCAATTTGGCCACCTTTAAATTTATCAAATATTGGAATTCTTGTAAGACTCATTCAAAGAATTTGAATAAAACACATTATCTGCTCATTCTTGAACTATGTTCAAAGCAGTACCTTTTATCGCACAGTTCCTTCGGATAATGCGGCTGCGTTATCGATTACACACGGTATACTGGACCCAAAATTTATATGGATATGACAACCTAATGTTTCATTAAACTCGTTCGATCAAAATTCATATCTAAATTTAATTTGAATCTTGACCATAGAATCTACTATTAGAGATACTGTCAATATACTCATTAACTCAACATTATTAGATACAGCTTACAGTATCTGGAAACAACACGAACCTGAAAAGTGGATTATGATGCCTTATTTGCATTTGATGCAACTCGATTATTAATTCAATCTTTGGAACGACTTTGTTCATTAAAAAACAATTGTTCTGTCTCGTGTGTATCACATGGAAATTCATGAAAGAGAGATGCACCGATGGCATCGAATTTCCAGATCGACATCCCGAAATATCCACGGAGTAGCAGCTTCTGAGACTAATGTACGTGAACCAATGCCGAACCCTTCAGCTATCGAAAAATAGTACTCTCAACACTAGATCTAGAATTCTGATGCCCATTAACAGCCTATATCGATGCGTCGAAATACCCATTGGAGAACACCTTGGATAGAATTCCCCTTTCTCATATTCAACGAAAGAAAAAGCAAAAGTTTCCAAGATTTGACAACTTATTACACCTATTCAGTCTTAAATAGTTGTAAGTTTGAAGTCCATAGATTTTAAAATGAATGAGATTCTTTGGCAACACTACTATGTAATATTTTGTTAGTTTTTTTTATCAACTGATCGATTATCATGAAGACACGATAAATTTTGAAATTTAAAAGACACACATAAAACATTCACTATTATTGTATTTATGTCTTCGTGATCTTGTGTTGAATGTAACTCAGACATTTCGAATAGGTCGAATATAGCTAAGTTTTGCAATACAATTCTTTCACCAAATTCGATTTACGAAAAACTTTTTCAGAAAATTTTGAATATTGATCTTTCCAATAAAGTAAATCTTATTAATAATCTAAGTTCACGTAAATTCTCGCTACAGAATTAAAATCTATTATCTTCTACTATGAAAATTCACATCGCTCCTCCAAAAGTGATGTTCTACTACAGATCAGTCTTTTTCTAGCTTTTGTTAAGAAAACTAAAGGTTTTTGAACAAGGTTTCTGGCAGTTTCAGAAGTAAAGTGCCCGAAAACCAGTTTTTTCCCTACGAAAAAAGTAACATTGACGCACAACGGAGTAAGATTTATGAAGCTATCAATCTTGGTAATGCTGATCTTCTCGATTGTATTTTACCATCGATCAATGTCTACAATGGTACGAAAAAATATTGGTCTGATGAATTAAATTTGTGACAATATTGGTACATTTTCGATATCGTTTCTTGTGCTATTAATCTTGGACGCATAAGTTGTATTTGAGTTTTGTTGGATAAAGTATATTCTGGTAATCTTAACTCGGTTAAAGTACGTGGCTATTTCTAGAATAAATACAATAGACATATAGTGCATGAAGCGTCTCAAGGTGGTCATCTCGGAATCGCTAATATCCTTTTAAAATATGATGCTAACTGTAACACATAGAATTTCTCTGATCAGACTACTCTTGATTATTCCATCGATGAAGGACATATCAACATTGTTGAACTTTTCCTCTCACATACATATGGCGACAATTTTACACCGATGATGTTAGCTGCTCATCAAAAATTTAAGATAGATTGCTGATTTACTTTTTTAAACGTTACCACTCGATCGAGCAGTTGACAATCTGTTACGATTAGCTTGCCGATATGCAATCGATCTTTGATATTCAAAATCATGGTATGGAATAATTTTTTTTTCAAAAGGTTTAAATAAGAAATGAATACTGGATGATTCTATTCTCGATGAAGTTCAGAAATTTCGACCTGAATATCGAACATTCGATCGATCAATTGGAATCCATAAAAGATGATGACAATGCTATAAGAATGCATGCTTTACTCGTCAATGAACAAAATTTTCTTCAGCATGGAGACGTTTCTATTTATATTGGTTTAGTTGAGAAACACGCATATCAATTGATGCTTCGAGTCTAACATGATTGCCAAGATTTAAGAAGATTGCATCGAAAAATTTGTCATCGATTAATCAACAATTTACAGATTACGTTGAGACAAAGTGATGTAATGCCTATCGACTCATTAGTGATTAAATGTTCAATTGGATGACGGTTAAGAATGGCTTTCTCGCTATGTACTCCAAGAAACATCACCATTCGTGTTTCGCAAAATGACGTTCCCCGATTTTGATCAAATTGAATCGTACCTCTGGTATAAATCACTTAGTATTGCACCAGGAATCAATTCATGAATTGTCATCTGATGTCTTGATATTAGATTATTTTTTTTTATCATCCAATGGTCCTCAATGGGAATTATTGAACTTATTTTTGTCTTTTAGTTTTGTAGAACTAATTGCTAACGAAATTCTTTTGCTTCAATTAGACATGCAAAAAGATTGACTTAAATTAAAAAATCAGGAATAGTTATAAGAGCAGCTGCAGTAATAGCACTACATGCAAACCATTGTCGTTTTTCCAAGATGACATTAATCATTTATTTAAAATAGTTCATTTCTCTAGATTTGTTGCATTTATTTGCTAATTAAAAGAAAACAATATTTATTTCAAATAAGGTCTCTTATTTATTTAAAAGTAATTACTAGTTATATACAAAAATAAAACATGTTCTAAACAACTAAATTTCTACCACCATAAATATAAATCACGATTAATAAATTTAATAAAATAATGATTAAGTAAATTTTCTGATTTAATTAAAACATTTAATTCTTTCAAACATATTTTCGATGTTTCTGAAATACACAAGAAGAATAAATGTTGTGTTTTATTATTATTTCTTGATAATAAATATTTCGTTATTTGTCCAATTTCTTTTCGATTCATACAAGTTTTAAGATATTCTAATTGTGAAAATAATTTAACAATCAATTGAATTTGATTCAATGTACAAGATTCACGAAGATCTAAATGTTTTATTTTATTTGTTTTCGATACATATTGAAAATTTTCATTTTGTTCAATTAATTGTAGATTTGTTTCTTTCATAGATAATAAATTCAATTTTAATGCATATAAATTCGGTGTAAAACGTAACAATTTAATAATTTCTTCAAATGGAAAATTATAAGATCCAATAGTTAATTTCTTCAGTTGTACTAAAGGAATCATATGATTAAGAGTTGTTATAATCGAATCATCCGATGTTTGAAAATAATGTTTAATAGTTAATTGAGTAACATTTGGAAAATAATTCAGATAAATATTTGTTATTTGTCTACTATAAATCGATACATGTTGAACTGAATTTAAATTGATTTCTTGAAAATGTGAACAATTTTCTTCATCTATTTCCCAATGAAATCCATAATCTTTTCGTCTAAAAGAGAATAAAAGAAAAAATAACATGTGTCCTATAATAAGTATTCACTGTTTATGTTAAGCCTTTCAAAACACTTAACGAAAAGTTTTTAAAAAACCGTTCTAACCTCATTCGATAGAGAATAGAAATCTCTACAAAACTGCTGATTGTGTCTTTCTAGAAAGTATCTGTTGTAGGTATCAAGATATCTACAAATTTTCATAAATGTGCACGTATGAAGATCGATGCTGAAATTACAACTATCATATATTCGACTAAAGAGAAACTCTCATTCTATGAAGTGATAACGTTATATATACATGAAACTTTTATTCAGGAGAAAAACCTGCATGTTAACACTTGAATGTATTTTTCACAAAAAAAAAAGATTTTCTAAACTATATGGTAAGATGTATCATTGAGTTTTGAACAAAACGATCTAAGCGTTAAGCTGTTTCGTAGAAAATTTCATGTTATACCAAGTTTTTCAAAAGAAACAGCTGGAACTTCCTGAAAAAGTGTTTTCTTTTTGTTGTTGTTACATTTTCTATCAAAATATTTGTCCTAGACACTTTTAAAAGAACATCAAACGATGCAGAATCTTTAGGTATATTTGAGATTTTCAGTCGATCTATTTTTCGAAATCCCAATTATTTTCTTGTTTTTTTTTTAACTATCATAAGAGAATCAAATGTAGTTAAACCGAAATTCTAATTATTAAGTGTTCGAAAGACTCCAACAAGCGATGATTTATTATGAAACACTCGTTTATTTTTTTTCTTTTTACCGATATGGATCTGTGGAATAAAATATTCCAATATCTAAATGTTTTGTCCAATCATGTTGATGTGTAAATAACCAATTTTTTTTAATCCAAAATGACGAATCGAATTGCTTTATCGAATCATGATATGTTAAATTATTATTTAGTATAGAATTTTGATGATTTATATCAAATACACATAAATATGGCATATAAGATACAATTAAATCTTCCCACCGTTTAGCATTTAAATATTCTTCATCATATTTTGTTGTAAGATGTAAAATTTGAACATTATGAAAAAAATCTTTTAGAATTTTTTCAACTTTATCAAAACGAATGCAATCAAATTTAAGTGCAACATATTTTAAATATTTTAATTTAATAGGAAATAAGTCTTGGATTTCGAAATAGTCTCGACAATGAATAAGAGCATTAATTGATAAATGACGAAGTTTTGGAAGACAACATAATACATTATTCAATGATTTGAATGGAAAACGACCATTAATAATCAAAGATTGAATTGAACTTGAACTATATTCAGTCAAATAAATCGATATGGGACATTGAGAATTTTTAGTTTCATGTTCAATTTTACAATATTTTAATGTCAGTAAATTGAATAGATTAATAAAAAGAAGATCTAATGATTCAATATGATCATCAATTGAAATAGTTAATGAATAAAATTTTGGTAAATCCATTAAATAATTAAACATTTTACGTAAATATTTCATTTGTATTTTCTCAAGAATTAATTTTTCAAGATAAATAAATTGTAAAATCAGACGTGGTGGTGAGAATATAATCTCAGCAACAAATGGATTTGATAGACGAAGTAAATTAATTCGATGTCTATATGGTATAAGAATATTAATATAATAATTTTCGAAATCAATTTTTGATATGTTTGAAATATTTATTTGATGTAAAAACTTTGAATTAATAATTAAATATTCAAATCGTTTATTAAGATTGAAAAATCCTTTATATATATCATGCATATCAAGATATTCAAACATTTCATAAAAGATTTCATTTGCTAAATCTTCAAGAACAAATCTAAATAAAATAGAATAATAAAAATATTATATGATATTAAATATTTTCACTTGTTCTGTTCGATTGTTGTTACTTAAAAAACAAAGAAGATAATTAAATTTATCAATTATAAACATGAAATATTACTTTTATTTTGTAGTTTTGATGTTTTACTACTATTCGAATTTTGAACTATGTCGTTTTCTTGCCATTTTATTCGTTGCATATCTTCGATAAATGAATAACGATGATACTCATCAAGAAAATCGTTTCCGAACGAGATACATAGTCACATGGTATAACAAACATAGAACGTCTTTTTTCTTTTCTGTACACGATGAATTGAAAAATCACTTTATTGTTATTGTCATTATAAAACAATTAATAAGAAAGAATTATTAAATCTATTTTGACATAAATGATCATATACTTCTTGTTATATAGTTTTGTTTTTTATTGCCATGCGTAATATAATAAGCTAGAGAGCGTAACTGCTACAGTCAGATTTGACCTATATTTCGTCAAAAAAAATGTGAAAATGTGCAGTTTCTATGATACATTATTGTCACTCGTCAGATATTTTTTCAATATGCAAAGATACTATATACGCCAGATATTCAAAAAAAAATATAAGGAATATCTTGAAAATTCTTTGGAACTTTGGCAGATTAACGTATTCACTTTATAGTAGTTTTACGATTCATTCTCCTCACTTAATAGCGACTTAATCCCAAGTATTACTTAATCAAATTTCATCGTTATTTATTAATTATTTATAACTATTTAATATTTATTTGTAGTGATTTTTTTCTCCTATCTTCAATTGAATAGCTATTCAATATCAACCTGAAAGTTTTTGAGCTAAAGGCTGAAAAAAAGAAAACTTGCCATGGAAAACTTGTTAATTCTGTAACCATCGTGATGAAATAACCGTTTCTATTTAATAAATCCTCAAGTTCTCACTTTTGCTAATTGTTTTATTTCGAGCGTTGAATGATTATTTCATCTGTTTATAATTCATGATCAAATCGATTAAAATATGTATGAACATTCTTGAATAGTTATGATGCCTTTTATGTAACAAAAACTGACTTATTCATTAGGTATACTTCTTTTGAAAAGTTATGAATTTTTTACAAAGTTTATGATGCATAGCTTTTTCAATAGATGAGAAATTGTATGAATACTGTCGTATAGTGTTTCTTTTTATTCTTCGTTTAGTTGATTTGCTAAATTTACGAAATAATTCAAGTTTTACAGATGAGTGATTAGACTCTATCAAATCATCAAATAGTGATTGCCGTCATATAACGAATTTAACGCGTGATAAACATGCAAAAAATTCATCCAAACTGATACAATGTTGTTTTCCAAGATGATTAAGATGATAAATAAAGAATGCAAATGGCTTTGAATGTTATTATATATATTTGTCAATCGAGTGATAGCCAATTACTTGCGTTGCCAAACTATGCTAGAGACATACATCAACATTTGATGATTGTTTATGTCTATATCTGATGGAGAAAGTATCAATATGATCGAAATTCATATTGCGATCAGAATTTTAATCATATTAACAAGCACTGATAAGTTATATGGCTTTGTAAAAATTTATTAAAATCATTGGAAAAATAAACAACCAGATTAATACTTGATAGTATTGTTTCGGTTTCTCATTCATTGAAAAACCTATTGATATTAAACATTTTCTTTTGTTGTGATTAGTTAAGTATAGGCTAACTGGTCAAAGTTTCATAAATTGTTTTTAGTTATCAAATTTAATTATGAAAAATAATATTTGTTTTCTTTTTATTGAGTTATTTTTCGTCTGTGCTGATATGTGAATAAACTGTGTTCTAAGTAAGCTGCGTAACGATAATTGAATTAGCTGTTTATTTTGGTGGAAAGAAATACGACAGGCATCCTAATAAAGCTTAAACTGCTCATTCTAGCTCAACTCAGAAGATATCTGAAGCAAAGACGCAAGCAAAATCGAATTTTTGAGTAAAAATTATATACGAAAAATCCTATGATTTGGAAAATTAAATCTCTTGTGACTTCCTACATTTTCAAAATTTGGTAATCTGAGGCTACCATGAA
This sequence comes from Rotaria sp. Silwood2, assembly GCA_905329745.1. NCBI lineage: Eukaryota > Metazoa > Rotifera > Eurotatoria > Philodinida > Philodinidae > Rotaria > Rotaria sp. Silwood2. The sequence continues at coordinate 62,053 of CAJNSZ010000529.1, forward strand.
GTCGATATACGATTAGTACACCTAATGAAGCTGATACGATGAGAATGACACAAATGTATTGTTCTCATGTATTATTTTGCCCTTCAGCGTAAATTTATATGCTATTGTATGTGCCTCCATAAATTTACTCTCAAATGAAGTATTTTTCGTCTCTTTTTCGATACAAGTAACTTTTGAATTTTGACTTTAATAATCGAAAAATCGATCATCTACTGGCAAACTTTCACATGTACCGTAGTTATATCAACTGAGAAATCAACGAGATAGTGCATTGACGTCAATAGATGATCTCGTATTCAACATTCAACAGCCTTGCTTATTTTCTTTGTCTTACATATATATCCAGCATTCAAAGCAACTATTCGATGCAGTTAACTGTTATATCATAATCAGATATATTTATTGAATCTTTGTCGAAGTCTCAGCGTATCCACCAGATTCAAAAAATAGGTGTTAGTAAGAAAAATATCCTAAAAATCACAACAATTTTGACAATATTAAATATTCTCGACCACTCAACACCAAAATTCTAGAATGTTTTTTAAATGATATTAAGAGTAACTCTAGTTTAATAGAGAATCTTCAAAAAACAAATTCACTATTTTTTGTTTTCAATCTATTGATCTCAATAGAGACAAAATCAAATTTTGTGTATTTTTATTATATAAAAATCGACTTCCTTTCGAAATGTCCTTGCGATCTGAAATTATTTTCATTTAATCAGTTGCATAATAACATGAAAATGTCTCAAACTCATTCGAACAATTGGGAAAAGACTTGTACGAATATAGAAAAATACTATGGAAATTTCGTTACTCTTCGTTTTTGAGGTTGTCGAATAAGTTGATGTAGGAATAATAAATGAAACAGTAGGTTACATCTTCTTATTGCGATTTGAAGATTTTTTGGACTTGTCTACTATCAGTAACGTCTCTTTTTTTGCAATGAACTAAATGACTTCGAACCATCGTGATGTAACTTGTCAACAAAGATATGTCTCTGGGTGTGAGTGTAGCTCATTTCGTCTTCCACACCCTATTAATAATTATTTTTTAATTAATTAACCATAATTTTATTAATTAGCTAATAAATTGATTTCTTTGTAACGGTGTGCAGTTTGGCGAGAGGCGAGAACCGCAAAACGTCGCCTTGAAACTTACGCTCACTATTTTCTTCGAAAAAATAAGTGAATTCTATAAAAAGTTCTGACACACTAGCAGTTTAGTTGTATATTAAGCGAATTCTTAACAAAAAAAGAACTATTAAGAAGAAATAAATGAATCTATTGCAAATAATGTTTTCATTTGCTATGCTCTCAACANTTTCCAAAGTACTACAATAAAAAATTTCATGAGGTATTTTATTGTTTTAGCCATGGACAATAATATACCGCATGAGATTTTTTATTGTCGTACTTTGGGGAAGACCTAGGCAGTTTTCGAAATTCGGCAATATTGTCGAAATTCCGTTATCGAAATTCTTATTGGCGAATTTCCGTCTTACCATAAATATTACTTATGTTGTGATGTCATTTTGAAGTAGTGAGCAGCATCAAATAAAGGAATTATTAGCACATATTTCATATAGGGTGTGGGTGTGGATGTGGGGTGTGGATGCCAATTTTATTAACAGATCACACTCACACCTACCGACACCCACACACCCACCCATGCACTCACCCACACTCACCCACACCTACCCATACCCTCACCCACATCTTGAACATGAAAATATTAATTGAAGTTTTCCATTATTAACAGTAATAGATGAAGTTTCTACATTTGAAATAACTATTTATGAAGACAAATGATGTTCAGAAGATAACTTCAATTAGTGTTTTCTAACATGCATTGATGCCTTCAATATATCATGCAGATATGGATTTTGTAGTGTTGACCTTCTGCCTCTGACAATTTCGTTTTATGAGTTTCTGTGAAGTATGATGAACATGAAATGATAAAAGATACAAAATAATCTTCTCTTACCTCAATATCTTCCGCAGCGTCACAATAATACAAAGCGCTGAACATGTTAGTGTCAAAGCAACTAATATCCAATGTCGTGAGTGTCTACGAAAAATAACAAGAATCAATGGACGAAAAATCAGAAGAGATTTTGTTTCACCTCATTTCTCTCTAACATCTCTGCCAAACAAATTGCTGCTGGTGCATCCATCGGATTACCAGCTAAAATCAGTGTTTTAAGGGTCTGTGAAAAATATTAACATGAGATAAGTGATGCACAACAAGAGATACTGATTAACTTGATTCATCATCAACGCATTAGCAAAATACTGTGCTCCTTCATCATTGATGCGATTCCACGCAAGATCCAATAGTGTTAGCGTCTATAAAACATGGCAATGCTTAGTAAATAGTGTTCTCAAAAATACCTTATCTTACTTGATTGACTTTCAATACAGCAGCAAAGTGCTGAGCTCCCGTAGAACTGATTCTAGTTGCATTGAGGGTCATTGACGTGAGTGACTGTACACAATAATTATGTTCAAACAATAATAGATAAGAAGAATTCTTGTCTCACTCGATTGATCATTAAAGCATCCGACAAAAATTGAGCAGCTTCATCATCGATCTGATCTCCGTAGAGTTCCAATGTCTGGAGTGTCTTCAAAGAGTAATAATATTAAATGAAGAATAGTTACGAACAGCTTTTCACTTACTTGATTAAGCTTCAAAACATCAGAGAGGTACTGTATTCCTATACTAGTAATACCACTTCCACGAAGAGCTAGTGTCGTGAGTATCTGTTAATTTCAATGGTTCCTAATGAAAATTACAGGAAAAAGAGTGTAATTTACTTGGTTAATTTTCAACAGATCAGAGAGATATCGTACTCCCTGATCAGTGATTTTATCTGCGGCAATCTCCAATACTGTCAAAGTCTGTATAGAACGATGGTATCAAGAAGATAGTAGATCAGAAAAGATCGATTTTCACTTGATTAATTGTGAGTGCATCAGTAAAATACCTTACTCCTTCATCATCAATGTTACTTGTAAAAAGAGCTAGTCTTGTGAGTGTCTGGAAAGAATGAAGATGCGGAATAACACTAATGCTTTTGAAGATACTTGGTCCTACTCGATTCGTTTTCAATATATCACTAAAGTACGTTGCTCCTATATTACCAATACTGGTTGCTGAGAGCTTCAGTGTTCGAAGTGTCTAAGAAGCATCATAAAATAGAACAGATAACGGATAAGAAGAGACTTCGACTCACTTCATTGACTTTCAATGCATTAGCTAGATCTTGTGCTCCTTCGTCGTTGATAGAACTCTTACTAAGATCAAGTTCTAGAAACGTCTATAAAAAATGATAACGTTGAATAGATCGTATTCAAGAATTAAACTATTATCTCACTTGGTTAATAGCTAACACATGCGCAAAAGCCTGTGCTCCTGCATTACTAATGTCATTATCACAAACATTTAGTGTAGTAAGCGTCTATGAAGAATGATAAAGTAGAAAACGTGATTGATGATAAGGATATCTATATTACGCGATTGCTTTTCAATGCATCAGCCAAAGAATAGACTCCTGCATCACTAATACAGTTCTTGCAAAGATTCAATTCTCTGAGTGTCTATAAAGAGTCATATCATGAAATGAATGATATATAGAAAGAGATTTCATTTTACTTGATTTATCTTCAGTGCATCTGCAAGAAATTTTGCTCCTATAAGGTTGATACAATTCTGAGCAAGGTGTAGTGTGATAAGTGTCTTTAAAAAATCATAATTTTGATTATATAATAGAAATGGCAAGGCGTTTTACCTTACATGATTAATTTTCAATGTATCAGCTAGTGATTGCACAGCTAAATCGTCGATACCATTGCCATTAAGATTCATTGTTGTAAGAGTCTATGAAACATATTGATATAAAATTGAGAAAATACGATGAGAGATTTTCTCTTACTTGATTGATTTTCAATGCATTAGCAAGCTGTTGTAATAGTTCTTCTGAATTTAAGCCGCACCAACTAAGATCAAGTGTAGTCAATGTCTATGAAAAGTGCTGATATGAGATTGAAATTAGAGAAGCAAAAGTACTCTCCTACTTGATTGATTTTCAACGCATCAGCAAACTGTTGTAGTCCTTCAAATTCAATGTAGCCTTGCCGAAGATTAATTTTGGTCAGTGTCTATGAAAAACGTTGACATGAGGTTGAAAATACAGAAACAGAGTTTTTCTTTTACTTGATTGTCTTTTAATATATTAGCTAGTCGCTCTAATTCTTTAGGGCGTATCGCGTTCCAATCAAGTGTAGTGAATGTCTGAGAAAAAGAGTTGACATAGAGAATATAAAAAATGAAGTCAAATCTCATATACTTTTTAGGTAATGATGAAGATGTGAATAAAGAAGAAACCGAAATACTAACCCACACCACACATATTTCAGCATGAAAGTAATCTTCTTGACAAAAATACGTTTACTTTCAAAAAACGAACTATGCTTTATTGATGCCTTTTAATATTCTATTTTAAATACGATTTTTATCGCATTGCAGTAAAGCAAAGAAACATGAATTGCTCTAGAGTATTGATAAAGCAAAATTGCTTCTCAATTCAAATGACGTATCAATAAAAGTCTTTGAGAACTGTTAAACAAGACGATATTTTAAGAGCAATTTTCAACAATTACTTTTATAAGGTATTCATTATTTTACAAAGAGAATTCCGTCATTTTCAAAAATCGATAGTTACTGTAGCAGTTACCTGAAACGGTTCATATGTATCTATGATAGCATTGAGTCGTTGACAGACATCATGAACTGAAAGAAGAATATCTAATGCGTCTAGATAATCAAGAATTCGATATATAATTTCCACTGGTAGTATTAAGAATGATGCAATAATGTCGTGTGACATCGTCAAACGGTAAGTTTATTGAAAATGTGTATGTGTCTATATCGAAACGAATGCTATTTATAGTGGTAGATGTGCACATGGTAGATTCTTTCTTATGTTATTTTTGATAACAATACCGTGAGTTGCATATAGAGAGAAGAATAAATGTATGTTATGAAGGTAAATATAAGATAAAGTAGAATCAGATATGTTCTCTTTTTCTCTCAATAAACTTACTTGTATATGTCATGTTAAATCAAAGAGTCAAAGCTTGAGACATTAATTCAGCTAATTGAAATGTATTAGTTTCTTTGATAAAAATCAAGAATATTATCCAAAAATAATTCTAGATTGGTTAAACAAAAAAAGCAGATACAAGAATGTGCAAGATACAGAAAGATTTCTTTTATCATCTTATTATAAATCTCGGTCATATATTATGTATTAGTTCTTACAAAGATTTTACTGTATTATAATCATAAGGTATTAAGAAACGAGGGTGTGGGGTGTGGGTGTGGGTGTGGGTGTGGGTGTGTGGGTGTGGGGGTGGGTGTGGATGTGGATGTGTGGGCGGGTGTGTGGGTGTAGATGTGAGTGTAGATATTGAGAAGTATCGGACCTACACGCACACTCACATCCACACCCACATCCACGCCCACACACCCACACCCTCAAGATCGTGGTATGTGATGGATTTCCAGAACCCGTCTGTCATGGTCTGAGACTGGGGAGGGTGCTAATTTCTATCCTAAATACTTCAATATTCCTTTCAGATCGTGTTCTACACAACAACCTTAGGACAAATACATTCAAATCCCATGAAGTTTTTCAGGTATATTTCAGTTGTGATTAAAAAGGTGCAGTAAAATTTCCAACTCTATATAATGATTGTTTGAGATATTCAACTAACAATGCTTAAAAATAGCTTACTTAGTAACCAAAAATTCTCTGCGTGCGTTCGATTCATATATTTCATACGTATTGTGAGAAGTACAAGTTAAATTGAGTGTTGAAGATTTTGATCCATCCTCTATCCTCAAAGACCGTGGTACACAGCTCCTGAAAGCAGTTTTATCGTGTTTCACATTTTATTCCTGCAGAACATGGTAGAACCAGTTTTCTTTTAATCCCTATTTTTAAGGAGAAAACCGAAAAGATAAGTTCGATGTCTCGAAAAGCTCTCAAAACTGAGTACTCTAATTATAGAATTACTCTTTTATATAATAGTAGTAAGGCTTATTTCAAAAAAGGGGCTATAATGGTATAACTCTAGATTGCATAATCAAAAAAATATAAAATGGAAAAAAAAGAAAAAGATTGTATGCTTTATTTCAAACAATATATTTTTCAAGTAGGTCATAACAGTACTCATGAAATATTTTCGTAAAACAAGTAAAATGTCAAATAAAAACTCGTGCCGTTGATGAATAATTAGATCCCAGACAATTTCTCTATGCAATTATCTCAATTTCAAATAATTAAGATAAAATTTGACTTGAATAGGGAGGGAAGGTACGAAATGGATTAATAGAAGAGTATTACAATCAATTTTAAATGTATTTGTGGAAAAATTTAATTTAATTATTGATTAAAGGTTGATGTGAAATTTTTATTTTGCTTCAACTTTCACTATTAGGCAATGTCTATATAAACTAATAAAGTTTAGGGCGAATCCTAAACGACTTAAGTTACTTTATCTGTTTAAGATCTATAAATCTATCGGGTTACATAGAGAAAAATTGATTCAAACAATATCTGTTTTACGCTTTTGCATGATTTCAACTGATTATTATCAATGAATACCGACTAAAAAATATAGTTTCCATCAAACTATTATAACAGTTTGAGAAAGAAAAACAAACATTTTAAAATGTTCTACAAATAGATATGAATTATAGACCATGTAACAATGTACAACAAAGGATAAGGTGTTATACGAGTAATGACAAGAAAAAGATTTTATTATCTAATGATCATCATATGAAAAAAAAATGATTTATTTAAAAATTTATTTCGTGAATTATTTCAATTATAGTTTTTCAAAAGTTCAATGCACAAAGAAAAATATAGATCAATAGATATACATTAACCAACGATTTATAGTTACGGGTCAAACAGACTTAAACAAAAAAAACGAATTAAGCAATGTGATTCATCTATTTCGATTTAAATCGTCTTTCTGAAATAATTTATTCGTCAATTCACTTTAATTTATCTGGTCTGTTTGGGGTCTTAGACTCATTCACTTTCCTCTTTTGCCTGTTACCATGGACATAGATAGTTAAGAAAAATATTTCTCTCTGTACTATGACTTTTTTCGTTCAAGTTGTCCTTTTTTTACGTTTTTCTTATATATATATATTATATTATATTATTAGAGCTGGAAAGTCAAAATTTACGGTATATAGCATGAGGAAAATGTGACCAATCAATATATTCAAATTCAAACTAACTAATTATATTTACAGAGTAAAGAGTATTTCATAAGTTTCAGCTCCATCTTTATTTCTTAAGTATTTTTTTCTGTATTTAAAGTTAAACAGATATTGACTATATATTTTTGTGATGAACAACATCTAAGCTATATTATCGAAAAGAAATTGCAATCAATTAGCATTATTCCTAAGAAAGTGCTACATCGATGAAAGCATTGAAAAAAAATCATCAACTTTTCTTCTTTTAAATATTCCTTGTTATAATCGATAGGATAGAATAAATGATTGTATTTTCAATATTGAATAATTTACTAGAACAAAGTTATGATAAGATACAGTTTGATAAGTTCTATATATAGAAAAGACAACCTACTGTGGTTTATATATGCACTTTTTTATTTTCAAAATGGACAAAATTCTGTCTGATTAATTTTCAAGTACACAATGTATTTCTCTCCTTATTTCATCAGTTAAAGAATCATTGTTTTCAACTTTATCCCATTGCATGTTGTTATAATTGGAACATATATTGACTGGTCTAAATCCGCCTTCGATTATGATGTTTTATATGATTCTTTAACTGATGAAATAAGGAAAGAAATATATTAAGTACCAATAAAGTCATCTTTTTCTTACCGTTGAAAATAAAAAGGGGCATATATAAACTAAGTAGGTTGTCTTTTCTAAATTATACAACTTATTAAACTGTATCTTATTATAATTTTGTCTTAGTAAATGATTCAATATTGAAAATACAACCATTTATTCTATCTTATTGATTAAATCACGGAATATTTAAAAAAGAAAAGTTGATGATTCTTTTTCAAAGTTTTCATCAATGCAGCACTTTCTTAGGATTTGTGACAATTGATTGCAGTTTCTTTTCGATAATAAAGCTTAGATGTTGTTTATCACACAAATATATAGTCAATATCTGTTTAACTTAAAATACAGAAAAAATAATTAAAAAATAAAAATGAAGCTGAAACCTATAAAACACCCATTAACCTGTAAATAAGTTTCTAATATGCTTTTCTTAGAAAATTTCCTACTTAAAAAATCTTTGAAAGCATTTATTCACTCAATTAAAAGGATGATTTTAATCATTTTCATAAAAATACAAGTTCAAGATAAAAAACACTGTGAACATTTATAACTAATTTAAATAATACATAAATATATCTAAATGAAAAATCTATTCTTTCTAAAAGATATTTCTATCCTTCAAACATCTCATCAATTGTTTTTTTTTTCAAATTTTTACCGAAATGATCTTCATTCGTTGAAGTCATGTTGTGAAAATGATCGAAAAGACAAGGCAATTTTTTTATAATATAATTCAATTATTGACTATTTTATTTTCGAATTATTTTAATAAATATATTTCTAGAATAAATGATAGTTTAATATTTAGTTTGATTTTCAAACAAAAGTCAACTGAACAATTCTATTTTCTATATTGCTGTTAATTTATTGTTTTACCAATAATATATATATATATATATCTCAATAAAAAAACAGTCTATTTATTAAATATCTATATACGTTTACTTCAAGCGAAGAAAAATCTATCTAATTATATTGTTCAATATGATAGAAATATCGATACGGACAAAACTAATTTAGTTAATATATGTAAATATTTAAGTAAATAAATAGTTTTGATAGATAAATCATTGAATTATCATTGATAATAACAATCAAATAGAATATTTTTTAAATAGATCGAATAACAAACATTTCTTTTTTAATCTAGTCTAGATTTTTTAAGATACATTAGATAGATGAGAGTCAAATTTTATTCTTATTCTATGGACATTTTTTTTAAATTTTAAAGATTTAATTTAATTATATAGAGTCGTTCGGGGTAATTCGGATCAAAAATAAAAAATTTCATTTTATTTTTTTTCGTTCTCATTCACGTTACGCAATAGAGATTTGAATTTCGGACCATAAGTAGAACCAAGTGTCCTCTATCTATTGACGAAAGAATCTTCGAAAAAGAATGTATTAGAAAAAAGTATCAGCGAAAATGGTGAATGTCATGGCGAGCTGATCTGAATTACCCCATTTGGGGTAATTCGGATCAGTCATACAAACTTGTCCGGGTAATTCCGATCACTCCAGCAAAAATGACTGAAATATTTTTCCCCAACTCATAACTTTTTTTTTATCCATNTATGTTCAAACAATAATAGATAAGAAGAATTCTTGTCTCACTCGATTGATCATTAAAGCATCCGACAAAAACTGAGCAGCTTCATCATCGATCTGTTTTCCGTAGAGTTCCAATGTCTGAAGTGTCTTCAAAGAGTGATAATACTAAATGAGGCATAGTTAAGAAGAGCTCTTCACTTACTTGATTAAGCTTCAAAGCATCGGACAGGTACTGTATTCCTATACTAGTAATACCACCTCCATGAAGAGCTAGTGTCGTGAGTATCTATTAATTGCAATGGTTCATAATGAAAATTACAGGGAAAAGAGTGTATTTTACTTGGTTGATTTTCAAGAGATTAGCGAGATACCGTGCTCCCCGATCGGTGATGTTATCTGCGGCGATCTCCAATACTGTCAAAGTCTGTATAGAATGATGGTATCAAGAAGATGATAGATCAGAAAAGATCGTTTTTCACTTGATTAATCGTGAGTGCATCAGTAAAATACCTTACTCCTTCGTCATCAACGTTAGTTTTAAAGAGAGCTAGTGTTGTGAGTGTCTAGAAAGAATGAAGATGAGAAACAACACTAATGCTTTTGAAAATACTTGCTCCTACTCGATTCGTTTTCAATGTATCACTTAAGCACGTTGCTCCTATAGTACCAATACTGGTTGCTGAGAGCTTCAGTGTTCGAAGTGACTAAGAAGCATGATAAAATAGAAAAGATAATGGATAAGAAGAGACTTCGACTCACTTCATTGACTTTCAATGCATCAGCTAGATCTTGTGCTCCTTCGTCGCTGATAGAGCTCCTACCAAGATCAAGTTCTAGAAACTTCTATAAAAAATGATAACGTTGAACAGATCGTATTCAAGAATTAAGCTATTTATCTCACTTGATTAATTGATAATGCATGTGCCAAAGCCTGTGCTCCTGGATTGCTGATGTTATTCTCATTAAGATTTAGTGTAGTAAGCGTCTATGAAGAATGATAAAGTAGAACACGTGACTGATGAAAAGGGTATCTATCTTACGCAATTGCTCTTTAGTGCATCAGCCAAAGAATAGGCTCCTGCATCACTGATACGGTTCTTGTAAAGATCTAATTCTATGAGTGTCTGTACAGAGTCATATCATAGAATGAATGACATGTAGAAAGAGATTTCGTTTTACTTGATTGGCCTTTAGTGCATCCGCAAGAAATTCTGCTCCTATAATGTTGATAGAATTCTGAGAAAGGCGTAGTGTGATGAGTGTCTTTGAAGAGGCACGATTTTGAGTATATAATAAATGGCAAGACGTTTTTCCTTACACGATTAATTTTTAAAGTATCAGCTAGTGATTGCACAGCTAAATCGTCGATGCGATTCCCATCAAGATGCAGTGTTGTAAGAGTCTGTGAAAATATTGATATAAGATTGAGAAAATACGACTAGAGATTTTCTCTTACTTGATTAATTTTCAATGCATTAGCAAGGTGCTGTAGTCCTTCAAAATTTATGCTGCACCAACTAAGATCAAGCTTAGTTAATGTCTATGAAAAGTGCTGATATGAGATTGAAATTAGCGAAGCAAAAGTACTCTCTTACTTGATTGATTTTCAACGCATCAGTAAACTGCTGTAGTCCTTCAAAGTGTATGGAACTACTTCGAAGATTAAGTGTGGTTAGTATCTGTAAAAAAATGTTCATCTGAGATTGAAACTACAGGAACAAATTTTTCTTTTTACTTGATTGATTTTTAATACATGAGCAAGCTGGTGCAGTCCTTCAACATGTATGTCGCTTTGTCGAAGATTAAGTATGGTCAATGTCTATGAAAACGTTGGCATGAGATTAAAAATACAGGAACAGAGTTTTTCTTTTACTTGATTGACCTTTAATACATTAGTTAGCCGCTCTAATCCTTTAGGGTGTATGCCGTTCCAATCAAGTGTAGTGAGTGTCTGAGAAAAAGAGTTGGTATAAAGAATATAAAAAATGAAGTCAATTCTCTTATACTTTTGGAGCGATGGTTGAGATGTGGTTAAAGAGGAAACCAAAATGCTAACCCACACCACATATATTTCAGCATGAAAGTAATCTTCTTGATAAAAATACGTTTACTTTCAAAAACGAACTGTACATTATTCATGCCTTTTAATATTCTATTTTAAATACGATTTTTATCATATTGCAGTAAGGTAAAGAAGCGTGAATAGCTATAGAGTATTGATAAAGCAAGATTGCTTCTCAATTCAAATGACGTATCAGCAAATGTCTTTGAGAACTGTTAAACAAGACAATATTTTAAAAGGAATTCAGAATAGTTACTTTTATAAAGTACTCAGTATTTTACAAAGAGAATTCCGTCATTTTCAAAAATCGATCGTTAATGTGATAGTTACCTGGAACGGTTCATATGTATCTATGACAGAATTGAGCCGTTGACAGATATCACGAACTGAAAGAAGAATATCCAATGGGTCTAGATAATCCAGAATTCGATATATAATTTCGACTGGTAGTGTTAAGAATGGTACAATAATGTTGTGGGACATCGTCAAGCGATAAGTTTATTGAAAATGTGTATTTGTGTAAATCGAAACGGACGCTATTTATAGAGGTAGATACGCACATTTTAGATTCTTTATTATGTTATTTTTGATAACAATACAGTGAGTTGCATATAGATAGAAGAACAAATGCATGTTAAGAAGGCAAATAAAAGAAAAACTTGAAGCAAATATGCTCTCTTTTTCTCTCAGTAAACTTACTTATATATCTTATGTCAAATCAAACAGTCAAAGCATGAAACATTAATTCTGCTTATTGAAACGTATTAATTTCTTTGACAAAAATCAAGAAAGTTATCAAAAAACAATTCTAGACCGGTTTAAAAAAGTGCGCATAAGAACGTACAAGATACAGAAGGATTTCTTTTATCATCATATTAGAAATCTAGATTATATATTATGTATTAGTTCTTATAAAGATTTTACCGTATTATAATCATAAGGTATTAAGAAACGATGTCAAACAATTCAATATTTCCAACTCGAAAACCCAATGCTCATATTTCGCTACTCACTACT
>CAJNSZ010000530.1:0-62330 GCA_905329745.1 Rotaria sp. Silwood2
CACTATTGCACACTTTTTGGTCACCTGGTATGCTTTTGTTCAACAGTCTATTCGATAAGTCCGATTTCTTATAACTGTTCATATGATATTTTCATTCAAAGAATAAAAAATGAATTTCGACGTAGTCATAGTCTAATAATTTTTGTCCATGGAACTCCTTTTCATTTTCTGCATATTGGTTTTCTTGAGGCATGTATCTCGAAAATCTTTCATAATAAATTTTATACCCGTGAATTTGTGGTACGAAACAGTAGAATTCAGTGTAGTTAACATCTCAAATCAAACTTTCAGTAGTGTTCTTTCCAGTCATTTTAGATCTTTAGAGACACTATAATTCATGTCATCGTCAAATGATAATAGTGAAGACTTACATTCCACTGGTGATGAAGATGTTGACAAAATCTTTTCTGATCAATAAAAATCTTTATTTGATGACTATGTCGAACGATTTTCTTCGAATAGTAGTGATGAAATTATTCATGAATTATCAAAACTTCGGTGGTTCCATTCTCGAAGTTTTATCACATTTAGTTCATCAAATTGTTTTAATCGACCAATGTCTTGATTTTATCGAGAAAGTACTCGAATAGACTGTTGAACAAAAGCATACCAGGTGACCAAAAAGTGTGCAATAGTGAAGTGCTGAAATAAAATCTATGGATTATTTAATTTTACCAAAACTAAGCACATTAATGACTGTAAACAATATGCAAGCAAAAGAAATAAAACCGACTCAAAACCTAGTCGTTGAGAAACCGTGCACTTTCTTGTGGCTCAGTAAAAGCAAAATATTAACAAAATGCTCAAAAGATAAAACTTGCAGCTGTGATCCAGATCGATCATAACAGCATACAAATACACTGGAATATGTCTATTGTATCTGTAGAAAATAGTGTAATATACAAAGTAGGCTAAGAGAAGGCTCAAAGTAAATAAGATATTATTTCATCCTTGAAAGCCTCTCATTACGTCGATCGTTCTTTATCGTTGCTCTCTTTGTTTGCTTTCATATTTTTCTGTATCAACACAATTTGTCTCTTCATGATACAATTCAAATAATGATCCAGCTAGAACCATAGGAGACTGAAAAAAAAACAGAATAATTAGTACACGTGTTACAAAAACATTATTTTAAAAAATCTACATCATACATAGCTGAAGCTTTACATAAGGGTCCAAAACTTTTTGGATCCAGACTCGATGGACTCTGCTCATAGTTCGATTGAAAAAACATTTGAAAACTACATTAATAAACTAAATTTTATAACATTTATCACGTTTCATTGGTATTTTATTATTTTGCTTCCCTATAAATTACATAAATAAAGCTAATCCTAAAGAGAATATATCACATGGATCCTATAACATAAGTAGTAAATAAAGTATGAGGAGTGACTTCTAAGTTCAGAATCTGAGAGGTGAAATGTTTTCAGTACTTTTGCATTTGGAATTTATTTAAACCATTGAACTTCTCTTGTAAAATATATATTACATCTTAATTGCACTAGAAGAATACTATAGTATGAAGAAATTATTCTATATTTTCAGCTAGCTTTTCGATTTGCTTTTGTCGTTGCTTTTACACCCACACTCGGTGGTCATCTCGTCTGCATTATCAGTTTTACCATTTTACATCAATACGAATACCGAGATGCGCAGTAAAACTATACAAGATCTCGAAATACGATAAAGCATTGGTGTTATTTTAAATATTTGCATAAATTCTGTTTAAATCGGCCGATTATATTCTAAAAATTTATTGCATTAACTACAGAACTCAGTGCCATACGAATACAACAATAAAAACCATGCAAAGCAGTAGCAAAATTTAATTCTGATTTCTTCCAATAGTTTTTCGAAATATATTTTCGTAATGAGGATGTAGATGAGGGTGGAACTCAAAAGAACACCCATACCCACACCCACACCCAGTCTGCATATGATCAGTATCAAAAGTGCGAGCTAACCAAGTTGTAGATTTTTACTAAATCATCAATATCAGAGTTTATGTGCTTGCCGAGATATATTAAGACCTGTTGTAGATTTAATGGATATATTAGAGAGAATGAGCGAATAGTAATATGGAAAACAAAAATAGAACGTTAATAAAAGAACAAGCTGTTAATACAAACTCTATCAGTCTAAAATGTGGAGAACAATGTAACTACTGTTGCTTAGCATAGGCAGACTTCTTTGTTCTGTCTATTTAAGTACACGTCTCTTCACTATCCTTTGAGTTAATCTTCTAGATATGGGATGGGGAGAGTGTGCAGACGTCATAACTAGCTATTATTGTTGTACGCTCCTTGATCACATGCCAAGAATATCCGTCACGACCTGCAGAGGTTCAAATTCTTATCCTTATATTACAACATTCCTTCTTTTTTTTTCATCTTTCGGAGAAAAAGAAACTCCTGTTGAAAATGCTGAAATAAGCGAGAGAGATCATTTCTCTGACGATTGATTATCTCTGAAAAATAACTATTGTCTACTAGATATTTTTGACTACTGTATTTTGTATTTCTATAGTGAGGTTCAGCAACGTATTTTAAACTTTGATGATCAGGAGAAATATCTTGCATATCTTATATCCATTGTTTCGCAGTAGCTGTATCTATGTTGGAGCCAACTTTACAAATACACCTCTGTCCGGTACGAGCTTTCACAAAAATTTTAAAATTAGAAAAGCAATCTGTAGTATTTGTATATAGAAAAAGCAAATCATGGGAACTGAAAAGCCAAAAAGGGGCCATTCACTTTTTTGGAAAAGCTTTGCTATGATGATGCAATCATCTGACTTGAGGGTTTGAACTTCATTCCAAATTTCTTTATTCGTTCTATATTAACCATTGATACTGAAAAAAATTCACGCAATGGTATTCTTTCGCTTAAATCTGTTGATTAATAATTTATAAATAAATAGGAAGATCATGACAGGATGTATATATATGAGTAAAGCAATGTAGAAATGACTTGTTTTTGGTTCTTATTTATGTGTATAAACAAAAATATTAATCCTAGTCCTACGCAGAGCTCAATAAGAGAAACGCTGTTTCCAGTCTCATCTATTGACGATATATATTTGACTAATTTTTGCAGAAGAAATTTGAATTTTTTCAATGATTTGTTATCTATGTCACAAATAGTCATCTATGATAAGCATTTCTTGAGCTTAATGTTTGCTGTGTTAATGTGTTTAACCAGCATACAAAAAAAGAAACTATTAGTACATTATTTCAAGATGATTACTTTAACTCATAGAAAACTTCGATGATTAAAGATAGTTTTGCGTATGAAGAATAAACTATCTTTCTACGTATCGATACTGTATGACTGAAATGAAAATGGTTGCCTGTGAAAGTCTTTCTGTACAATAAGTGGAAAATTGCTTTAATCTTAGAATGATTGGAAATAATCAATGACTTGTGTCGAACCATGAAAAATATTGATTGCCATAAAAAAATACTACCACAGCAATTGCTAAAGGAATAAGTATTGAAATATGTACAACGAAGAAGATATATTTATTTAAATTTATTTATCATAAAAAATATGCCTATGATAGCTGAAGCACTTCTTCAATGATATGAACGATGGTTATATGGAAATACAAAGTCTCCTAAGCAAATGAAATTTTCTTGTTGTTACTATTACTGTAGTTAAGCAAATAACTTCAATAGATATCGTGTTTTTACTACTACAAGATCCTTCTAAACTCTGCTTTTGATAGAAATTTATTTATTTCAAAAGTTTGCAAAACTTCGTTTCGTCTTAAGAACGATATTTTAGTAAAATGACAAAGATTTTCTATACTTAGGACACCTTTTTCAAAAAGAAAAAACATACATTGTTCCGGCAGACGGGAGACATTCTCAATAGTTTCCTCAGATCCGAAACTAGAATGGAAATTATCGATCTGTAGTTCGTATTTTAAAATTTCCCGACAATGGACAAAATGTATTATGCTTACACTAGTGGTTATTGGAAAAGTTAATCATTGTTCGAACAGTTATTATACATCATTTTTCTATTATCTTCTAGAATAAAATGAATTCAATTCTATTTCATCTTTTGGTAATTGTTGAAAAGATAATAAAAGCTACATTTATATTTTTCACACAATTTTTATACATATTGCTGCAAGAAAAAAAAACAGGATATGAATTTAACTCTTCGAAAATTAATGATTTGTATTATGGTGATACAAAAAAAGAAGACCATGCATCAATTTTTCGTCTGCATAAGATTTATGCTTTCAACGAAATATATCATTTTACATTTTCATACATCACAATAACACATAATAATCATCATTCCTCAAAGACAAAAATAAATTATTGACAATTATAAATAGCTCTATCCAATGCATTTTTAATCAATTCTAATGAAAATGAACCTTGAATCGGTTGAGCTATATAACTAAATTTTTTCATATGATCAATAACATAAAATCGAAGTGACCATGGACTATAAACTTGACTAAATGGATTATTTTTTGATACTTGATCAATTAATAATGGAATTCGATAGTCTGTTCCTTTGATAAAATCATTTGCGATACGAATTCGATCGTTATCACATTTTGGTTGAAGATAACATATTCGACTACCAATTGGCCTATTTTATTCAATATGAAAATAAAGTCGAAAAGAAATAATTTTCTCTCGTCAACTTACCACTCATCAATTGCATGAGCTTCTTCAATATAAACAGTGATCATATCAACACGATCTTGATAAAAATTCATTAGTTGATTAAGTTGTGGCACAAGACCACGAAATGGTGGTCAAGTATATGAACCAGCAATAATTGATAATGGTCGATTGGAATTAAAATAAGATAATAATGAAACGAATTGACTATTCATATTTAGTAATTGAATATCAACTGCCAGATCATCAATACGAAGATTTCCTTGTTTTGCACGATTATGTCGAACATAAAGGGATAAATTATGAAATTCACTATCATTTGAATATTATTGATGAGCACTACTGAATATTCTAGAATATAAATAAAATATTCACTTTTAAAGTCAGATCATCTATTAAATCCGCTCAATTATTATTTCTAATCGAAAGTGATATGAGATTTCAGAATACTGAAACAAATTATTAATCGATTTCAAGTTTCAAAAGTCGAAGTAGATACATAGTTGTTCACTATTCAATACTTGCTTGAAAATAAAAAGTTTCGCTTTATCAATATAAAAATCTGTCATTAGCATTCTATGAAATGATGAGCAGAAAAACAATACTAATGTCAGATAAAATCGTCTATCAATTCAGCTTAAGACAAATTAAGTTGTCTTAAGAGCAAATAAGAAATACTATAATGCTTCTCCCATCATAACTTTTGCAAGAAACTTTATTTAATCAGTGAGATAAAGTATTTACCTTAAATCACATTGAATTTCATGTTCAATTGCATCTTCACGAATGGCATTTTTAATTAATTTACTTTGTAAATCAGCAATAATATCTATCCAATCAATATCTTTTCGATCTTCAATACTTAATAATAATTGTTGAGTTTCTTGACGAAGTCTTATTTTTTCTTCTTGAATAAGTAAATCTTTAAGTATATTATGTTCTAATAATCGAATTACTCGTAATTGTTTTTGGAGAGTTGTTTGTCATTGATCATTTGAAACATCCTCCTCCTCCTCCTCATCTTCTTCTTCATTATCGACGATGTTCGAAAAAAGAAGGCTTTGCAAACTTGAATCGTTAGCAGATGCGAAACAGCCATCTATTCCATAAAATAATTTTGAAAGAACAATTTGTCCTTGTAAAACGTAATTTTGTAGTTCGGCTAGTGATAAACGTTCAAGATGATTCATATGTTTAAGGTTGAATGCAAGAATACTTTTAATTGCTTCGGTTGCATGACATGGCAGATTATCAAAATCGTTTCGTCCACTGGTAAAATGATACATTCCACCACGTAAACGTAGTACTAAATGGATTGTTGACTCCGCTTTTATGTTGTATTTCAAAAGAATTTCCTTGCAGTTCATTTGCTTTCCATTAAATATTAAACGTTGCTGTTGAGGAGGAATCCCTTCTTTTTCTTGAATCAATTCTTTAACAGTAGTTATATCCATGAAAACATTGACTTGTAAAGTAATTGTTTTTCCAGTAAGAGTTTTCACGAAAATTTTAAAATTACAAATGGATTCATCTTTATCAGTCTATGAAAAAAAAAACCTGTATGATGCGTGATGGAAAAATCTTATATTTTGCTTTTTCTTGCGAAACTTCCCATGATGATACAATTATCTTGATATAATTGACATGACAAAACGGTATCATTTGCTTGTAATGCTTTACCTTCATTCCATATTTCTTCATTAGATTTAATGTCTTGATTTAATATAACTGATTTAAGTTCTATATTTGTAGCTTTTTAGGGTTTCGGTATTTGCATTTTAATATTGTCGATGGTATCTGTTAGAAGAACTGGTAGTACAGATTGATGAGGTGGTATTTCTTCACAGTATTCTATTCAGATATTCAAATCACCATATGTAATTAAATTGATAATCATCTGGATATTTCGATATGGATAATTTCATATAATCATCACTCAATGATGAGATACCATTTTGATTCATTTTTCCAATTTGAATCCATTTTTGTAAATATTTTGGTACATAATCTTTCGTGTACTTCTTGAACAACGTGCTAATTAATTCATGATCCATATATTCGTTGGTTATTTTATTTCCATATGGATCAATAAATGTTATTGAACGTGATTTCAATTCCTGTCGTACATTCTTTTCATTTTTCCATTGGTCATCAAGAAATTTTGTTATTTTAATCATTTGAGATTGAATTGCTTGAATATGAATGATTAAATCTTCGTAACCAAATGAAGTTGACTCTGTCGAAATAAAATTAGTCGTTGTCGCTGGTGAATTATCTTCATCAACTACCATATTATCCATTTTTCAATAAATAGATATCTAAAACAAAAGACATGATGATCAATTAAGCAAAGTCCAACGCTAATTGTATTTTTTTTCAAACAATAATTATTGCAATGTGTAAGTAGATGGATGGATGTAATAGTTATTGGAAGTTTAAATCAAGTTTTTTTCAAACTCCCCCTCCCTCCGTCTCCTAAATCACTGATGTTAACAAATGGGATTCAGAGCACTGAAGTACATTAATACATTTCTGTAACATTTCAGAGCATTTCTTAAAATTATTACAGCAGAAATGCGTCTTAAAATGTTCTAGTTAATACAATTTTCGATTTTCACACAGATAAACGATTAAGTGATAGAATTTCGAACTTCAAAAAAAGATCGTATAATCATTTTCATAATGCATCGAGAATTCCGTGTTTGCTTGATCGATATTATGAGAAAAACGAAAAGTAACACTAATAATATTCATCACTACAGGTACTTTTCAATGTGTATCGACATCGAAAGAATGCTATCAATTTTGGTAATTTCGATTCCTTAGATCATCGTGAAAAGAAACGAAAAATTTTCATTCATGATACACTAATGTCTTTCTGACTACACCATGAGAAAGAAATTTATAATGTTGACGCTTGTAGAGAGTATCGAGAGATTTTGACGAATATAAAAGAGGTTCAATGCGATTTATAATTGTGATACAGTTTGTAGTAATGTATTCAACTTCATTGAAAATGGACTTTCGTAGGTGCACATAATTCACTGAGAGTCCTCCTGGATTTAATTTTCTTACACAGATATCCGTAAATGGATACAAATGATGAAAATACAAAATACCTGTGTATACATGCTTAAAATTGGCACTTCTTAGCAATTTTCATGACCATTGTTTCAGCAACGTGCTGAAAAACTCACAAAATGGATGTTTTGGACGTTTGCATGTGTTTTGCAGAATCTTTGTCTGCCTGAGTACGTGTTTACAACGACGCATACAATCATATCGTTATTGCGCACAAAAAAACTTGCCACAATCTTTTATAGTGTATCTGCGCCTACATCATCAGTTGGCAAGAATGCACTTTGGTTTTTTCTTATAAGTGGGAAAAGTTCATCATAACTATCAATATTTATCTTCTCAAAAACGGAAAACGTTAGAATATACCATTGCCAGTTTTACATGAATTATATTTTACTCTTTTAATGAAAAATTTCCACATGGAATACTACTATGTATTTCGAATTACTGTTAATACTGTATTTTCTGTTTGTGTCCTGTTTTTTCGCTGCGTCACTCAGTTGATCCATAGATTTGGTCAAATCAACTAATAAAAATCTATTCATTTTTCAGTACAAATTTAATTTCTGCAGAACTGTTCATCAGAAAATTTTGAAACTTTCAGACCAGGTAGATCTTGATAAGTAGAGCAACAGTTATCCTAGACTCAAAGTTCTCGAATACTGCCTTCTATGAGCTACTGGAATCGCAGTTCAGAAACATCGTCCTCATATTTTCAAGTTTTTCATTATGTAACTTTGATTTCTTCTCTAATTGTTTAAAGTCTAAAGACAATTTTTGGATCACAAAATATAGTTACTAGATATATATTAATTGAGACGACTGTACAACGGTCAGAAAAATACCAAATAAGTTCAATAAGAATTAATCATACCTTAATTAAATATTTATGAAATACGTTGCAATGTATTTGAGGACTACTTTGACTTACTGAATCTACAATGTCTGACAAATTTGAAATTTTGTTTTATAATAGCGTCGAAATTATAGCTTTGACGAAACGTTTTTAGATCAACCAATTACCAAATATTTGATAATATTGTAATCAAGATATACATCTATAATTGATTTTTCATTTTAGAAACATACATATAAATTTTTTATTGTGAAAATATATTTTTCAAAATTATCTTTAAGAAGTCAAAATTTGATTTATCTTATCCGTTCTATGATTGTAGCTCTATTTATGCGGCGCCAAGTTCTATAGCTAATTAAACAATATAGACATCTATAGTCATAATTCAATGATAAGTGAAACTATGACTGATGAAAAAAAATGAAATTAAACTTTAAAATCAAACGTATTGAGTTTTTACATTTGTTTAAAATGAACTTGCATTATTCAAATATGGTCTAATTAAAGAAAAGTATATTCAATAAAAAAACTTTGTTATAGTTAATTTCACTATACTTAGAATGCCCTAGTCGCACATTTTTGTAGCGTTCTAGATTGGAGGGTTTTTTAATTCTAATTTTCCAGTAGTCTTTCTGAAATAACTCTTTTCTCTCAGTAAAAAGTTGAGTACCCTAAAGATCTACTCAATCGTGAGATCAATTGTATCATATTTCAAAATTTGGATGTAGCAACACTATCTACTATCGACAGTATATGACTCAAATCGAAATTATTGTTCGATTTAATCTTTGTATAGAATACAGTAAAAATTCATTTGGCAGTAGAACGATTGTAAATAATAAACGGAGCCGTTGATAGTTGAGGTTGTTTCAAACCAGAGATAGGAGTAGGACAACTTTTTTCATTCTGTCCTACCCTGTTCTGCAATCGACCTCCGTCCTGCCGAGCGGCAGGACAGGACGAACATGACATATTTAATTGTCCATCAAATGAAGCATATATTAAATATCTCGATTATCTTGTAATCAATTTAATCCATACAGTTGTAAACATCATAATTCTATTCTTAAGCGATGTTTAACTGAATAAATAAAAAATAAACATGATAAATGCATTAGCTTTAATAACATGCTCATCACTCCAAATTACATTATAAAACAAGAACCGTAAATGATTCATAATAGTCATCATAGTATCGTATTGTAATCATATCAAGAGCAACAAAAAAAAATAAATCATCAGTACTAGTTTACTCTAAACACAAGAGACATATAATTTGCACACGAATAGCACTGGGTGACAGTGAGAGTGCTATGTCTAAAGTAAACTAATACCAACTGATCAATGAGTGTTTTTCAATAACTTAATAAATATTTGAAAGTACTTGAAGCAGCTAATGTACTCGAAAATACGTTGATACTGATTATTTTCATCTAATTTAGCTGAAAATCGAAATGCGTTTCATCACGATGAGAATACCGTTGAGGATTCATTTTTGACAACTATATTTTTTTCTGAATTGAGAGAAGCTTCAAGTAAAGCAGATATTTCAACTACATCTATAAATCACCTTGTTTTGAAAACGTAAGAAATCTGAAAATCGTTAAAAAAACGTAGAAGTGAACAAGAAAGCAAATGAACACGGATGAACGAATAACTTTCAATAGCTATTGTTTATCTGCTTTTATTTATTTTTCTATCATTGTATTGTAATGCTCCCTCATGGTTTTAAATTTTTCTCGACTAATGTAATATGAGCATTGTTTGTCATTTTGATATTAACATCTAGAACTGATAGTAAATATGTCAAATGTAACCGATTATGATAAGTATTATACAAATAATCTGAGGGAAACTTCATATAAAAATACAGGACAAGCTGATACATCCTGTTCTGTCCTGTCGTGCGGCAGGACAAGATACCAGAATGACCGCACCATCCTATCCTGTTCCCCTCTATGTTGCCTGCCTACAGGTAACGTACTCATCTAGTTTTGACCTTCCGATTATCATGATTTAACAAGCTAATTGGACAAATAGCTTTAACTCTTACTGAGATTTTCATTTCATTCGATCGAACTATAATGCCTTCACAACAAAGGAAAGTTGTAGCCACACACTCATCCGAAAGAATGCTTTCCATTGGAGGTGTACAAAGAAGTTTACATTCTTGGAAATTTTCTCGCTTTGACAAAAAAACATATTTTCGTTTGTGTTTGGAGCTATAACAAAAAACTTCGCGATAATATAATTTCAATTTTTGGATGTTTGTCGTTGGAAAAATTATCAATACACCCACCCCAGACTCACACTCGCACCCAAAATAGTGCGTACAATCTACATAGGCTAGATAAATGATAATGCAAATTAACAAAGGGTAAGAAGAATAAATTTATTATGATGAGTTCAAAATAAACTATGTTAATGGTTTGATGGTGTTCATTTGTTTTTGAACCATGGGAATATGTTTGACACGTTCAATGTAATCATGAATAATCATCAAATCGTTGTGCACACGTTTCTCTAGTCTGCGTTTTATTCTTATTTCATAGTCACTTTTGAATTTTAGAAGTTCTTTGTGTAATTCCAAATTGAACCGATGATTAGGTTTATTGTCACAAATGTAACTCTCCTCATTTATCATCTCATTGAGACTGATCAAGAATAGATCATCGCTGGAATGCTGAGCAATATCTATGAGGAAATGAGCGAAGTGGATGCTTGCAGAAAAAATTTCATACAAAGTAGCCAACTCATCCGATTGATGATTTTCTCTATTGACCATATCGAAACCAAGTTGATAATCAACTTGAACATGCTGCTTTGGATCGCATGAACACCGTTCACATTGATCACGGAATTCATGCAAAGAATCAGAGACGATCCAAAAGTTCCTATATTGTTGAATTGGTCGTTGACATGAGTAACATATAGCAGAAGGTCGTTGAATAGGTTTCGGATGTAACTCAATCCATTCATGCGCGAATCCTGAATTGTATAATATCTGATTTCGAAGAATATTTCGTATTGTTTCCATTATCGGACGAATCATTTGTAGAATTTCAAGTTGTGCATATTTTGCTCGTTGTACCCATTGACGTATGAAATATGGATGACCGGTTTGACGAATCCAGTAAAGAAGTAGCTTTACTCCTTGCATTGAAATCAACCAGCTTTTTTCACATTTCATTTCATGAGGATCGAACCAACTTGCTCTAGCTAAATAAAGAAAGAAGGTACTGTCAAAAAAAAATGTACGTTCGTGTCTCCATGGGATGTCATTAAGCGAAAATGCCTGAAGTTGTGTTTGAACTTGGGAGTTTCTTTCATAGTCATTGTTCAAGTTGGAAAGATATTTAGTGAAAACAAAGACTAGATTATTATGCGCTTCTGGCCCAAGGAAATTGAGTAACTGCGTCAAATACTGCTGATAGGCAGTGAGTTCCTGGTCGCCAGACTCTATTAGAACACAGACGGCATTCAAATGCCTTAGATTCGAAATGTATGATTGTATGTGTTCCATTGTTATTTCATGTTGACTTTGACCAAGTACATCAGAAAAGCCAGGTGTGTCAATGATACACAGTTTTTGCCCGTTTTCGATGTTGAATGTATACCGTTTGCAACGTTGAGTTATGGATTGACCGGGATGACTAGGATCTTCGTTAGAGTCGTTATTATCGAGCTGACTAAAATGGGGTTCCACACCGCTCATTGATGGAGAAATATATGAAGTAAGCCAGCCTAGGGTAGATGTACTCCATTGTACCTCCGCGAATGTTTTAAATTGTAGACAGTTGGCGATTGTTTTAATTAGCGTCGTTTTTCCGACCCTTGATTTACCTACGAGAACAATATTGATGATCGGATTGACAGAAGGCATAACTGAATGAGCCTCGGAATTGATTGTCGACGGTACCAAAGAATCGTACATATCAGCGGTTGGACTATCGTTCGTTGACGAAAACATTTTAATCATCTTCAGCTCGTGTGAACAGTAAGAGAAATCGACGTAAAATAGATTCAAATCAGGGTATCTTGCCCGTTCATTAGCCATTTGTGTAATTTTCTCTTCAGTTTGAGACCAATTCGTAGCATTTAAGCTGTCGTTGGAACACAAGATGAATATCTGTCGTCTATCTCCGATTAGCTTGCGTTGGATCATGTCTTCATCGTCGTCACGTTTAATATTATATCTTTCGGCTAGGTAATAAACAAATCCTCGGTTTTTCAAATCATTAATAAAATAGTGCTTTGCGTACAAAGTTCTTAGATGACGCTTCAAATAATCGATGCTACTCTTTAACTTCGTTTCATCTTCCTCAGTCCGTAAGAGACGTTCAATAGCCTTTGGCGACTCTTTGCCCTGACGAATACGGAGAATTAAATCTTGACCTTGTTTCTTTTCCTCTTCATATTGATCCATTAATATGAAGACTCTTTCTTGCACTGCAACGAACTGCTCCTTAAGATCAGTTAACCAAACGTCGGGTTTTGTGTTGATTTGAAATGATATCCATATTTTCTTGAAAGATGATAATCGAAACCAGTGGTCTTCAATCCTTTCTGCGATTCTTGATTCTATGGGAACAAATTTGATGTTTTGTTGATTCTGATCTGGATAAAACATGTTGATGGGATGAAGAATATAGTTGCACGGTTGATACTCAGAAGGACTATTTTTGATTCTACAAATTTCCTTGTACACATCAACTATTCTTGTCTGTCTGACTAAATGAGGCAAATTCGAATAGACTTGTGTAGAAAGTATTCTATTCAATGTGTTTTCATTAGCAACTTGCTCCGTGTCATGCTTCAAGTATTCGCAAATTTGATTGAGATTATCATCGATAGTCTTCCAATCATCAAGCGGTAACCTCAAAAGAACTACAACGTCGATACCTGAATCTATTGCAGTAATGAGGTGAGTGACGGGACTTGTATACACTTTTTGTTTGACGCTTTTCTCATCAAATATGGCTTCATTTCGAACCAAATAGGAATAATAGAAGATGCGAGTGTATTCATCGATTTCAAATGGATAATTAATGACGGCAACAATACCTATTGATGCAACTAAGTTCGATAATACACTCAATCGAAAGTCAGCGGACGATTCAATCAGTCGAAGGACATTTTGATTTTCAAGCTGCTCGCCACTTTTCATCACACATTTTATCGATGGATACGAAGAACCTTCCTTAATATTCAAATTCACACTGAGGGATTCTATAATACGATCTCGGCAGCCATCATATAGGTATCCTATACGACCAGAAGAATTGACTACCTTGCGTACAATTGTAGTCGACAACATGTCTGGAACGGTCTGATTTCTAAACCAATTATCCCCTTCGTAAGCAATCCAACTGCTTACACAATGTATGAAATTCTTAGCATACATACGATCTATCCATTTTGTTGGCAATTTCTTGTATCCGTAGTAAGCACCAGCCAATTGACCATAAATGGCTGCTGTTGTATCTGTATCATCGCCTAGATTAACTGCATTAAGAACGCCTTTTTCGAATGAGTCTTCATCACTCCAAAATGCCCACAAAGCAGCTTCCAAAGCATTGATAATGTAGCCTTTTCCTCGAATTCCATCTGCATAGCCACCTAGCTTTTGATACGACCCTCGAGCAATCGTTATGACTTCAGGATGAAGCTTTCGATCGCCGAACCATTCAAAATGATCTTGATAAAATGTCTTACTAAGCAGTTTCTCTTTCGTGGCACCACGAAGAGCAGCTACGATGAGAGCTCCATAATAACAGCAAGCGTCGTAAACTTTTTTGTCTCCATGGGTAATTGTGCCACTAATGCCAGAATATTCTAAAGCCACTGTCGGGCATCGAAAGAAGAAGATTGGTACAGGTACGAGACGCATTAGGGCTCCGTTACCAGCTACACCTTCTTGGCTACATTTGACATCGAATGCTTGAAGGAGATCACGATTAGACAAAAAGTCTATTTGATCAAAAGGAATACTATGATCTTCTGCAAACTTTCTTTGACGCTTTTCAAATTCTTGAATAGAATCTCTTGTGGCCGCTCCAATATCAAAACAATGACCAGTTGATGACATGTAGCCATATCGATACCACCATTTGTAGCGAACCAGTTGATCGTATGGAACAAAGTCTTGACAAGCAATTAGCGAAATGGCCAAACAAAGTGCCATGGAGGTATCATCAGTGAACTATAAAAACAAATCGCCATAGACTTCCTACTATTAGAATTCTTACTTGTCCCTCTTGTAGACCCCATGTTCCTCCTCCTATTAGGTCCTTCACCGGATTAGCAACCAAATAACTATGAGGTCTGAATTCGACATGAGCGCCAAGAGCATCACCCACTGCCAAACCAAACATTGAACCTTGAATACGATCCACTATATCATCATTGATGTTCGACGACGGAGCATAATCTTTCTCACTGATTCCAAACTCGTCGGGTTTCTTAATAGATGTTTTATGGATATCATGAAACTGGCACTTGAGCCAAGGCTTTTCTAGGATGATAAAAGCATTTGTACTTCGAATAGTTAACAAAAATTATGGAATGAACTTATTTAATTCAAGTTGTCAAATGAAAGAACACTTTTCTAAAAGCATATTTCAGATCATCAATACTTACCTTCTGTGTGTTTCTGCGCGAAAGGTAGTGTCGGTAACATTTGCTACTCTGTAGATAAAGGACAATCTGGATTTCCAAAGTACAACCTATTCAATTTTAGAATGTCATTGAATCATTTGAGTGCAAGGAAATAAGAAGAATAAACTTGTTTGCAAACAATTATTCTAGTTTTTGGAATTCTAAGAATGACTTATAGATTATAGAGTCAACCAGAATAGAAATGTTGATATGGATGGAGTAGCGTGTATTCATCAGTTTTATTTACACCTTAAATCTATACTTATTAATGGATCTTATACAAATTTACTCGAATGCAGTTTAAAAAAACACAAAGATTGAATAAAAAAAGCATCTTTCACTTCCAAAATTCATCATTCTTACTTTTCAAAAAAGAAATATATATACGATCGAAGCTGCTGAACAACCAGCTTGCAATGATGCCTACATACTAAAAAGAATACCTTTTCTCTCCTGGCCAATGAAAATAATCAGCTATGAAATCAATGTCGAGAATGGAGAAAATGCATTATCTTCCATCAATAAGACAAAATAGTTGTCGTAGATTCGTCTCAAAATAATTGCAATCCTTATCAAAAAAGTTTACTCTCTGCACATTACTCATGTTTGGAGTCTATTCATCCTTCAGTGAATTATTTGTCGAGTATGTCTTTCCTTTTTAATTATCATCTTGTATTACTTACCACTATCAGTCGACAAATCTAAATGAAGCTATTTGCAAACGTGTCACTTTTGGTTTTGTTGATTATATGTTTCTACACGTGGCAAAGTTGTTTTTTTGTTATCGAAAGACAGTTCTGATGCGAGTAAATAGTTGCTTTTTACCTTTTTTTCTTTTACTTCTTCCGAGTTTCTTTTTTACGACTCTATACACTAACTGTAAGAGAGGATTGTGAGAAAAGATAAATATCCACTCAGAAAAGAAGTTAAACACTGAGTTACCTTAAAGTCAAGGTTAAAACCAGTAAAGACAAACGATCAGTTCTGTAAAAGATTTTTTATTAACCAGCAAGCATGATTTCTTTTATATCGGGCATTTGAGAGGTTTTTGAGATTTTTGTGTGTTTTTTCTTTCTAAAACAAGTTATCATAAAGGCCGTTTTCTCATATTTTATCAATTCTCTTTCAAAATTAATTTATGCTATCGAAATAAAATCGAGTAATACTTATTGCAATTTGTTGCAAATTTATTTGTTTTCCGTTATTGATGGCATATATTGCTCAAAAATACTTAATGCAATGAAGTAAATATAACATGAGAAACAAATTAAATATATAGAATGTGAACAATAAGGTGTGGGTGCTGGTGTAGATCTTCTAATCAATAAATGAAAGCCTATAAGTGAGGATCAAAGTATTAGAAATAAAATATCGAGTTCAAAGAAATAAAATTGTTTCTTTTATAATATCTAATGCGTATTAGTTTAAAAAACCCACTTAGAGCATTAACATTTGTTTTACGAGAACTTCATTCTAATTGAGGTTGTTACGCATCAGCATTAATACTCGATGGGAAATGAAAAGCGAATGAACATGTATGGGATTCTAAACTAATAATAACAAAACTTCATGCATATTTGTATACTGAAAGACGACATTCATTCATTAAATATAATTTTACAGAATTTAATGAAGTATCTGGAACAATCTAGCATTCATAACATCTGGAGTCCTAAGCTTAATTCTTTGAAAAATCTTCAAAATTCCATCTCCACGAGTGTTATTTTGTTTTCATCATAAAAATTTAAACACAGATTCATATTCAATAGCGAGCATCTACCTCAAAAGTTTTCAATAGGTTTTAATTTTTCTCTAAAAGTCATCTGTGGTCCTCATAAGGACTCATTCATAAAAATTTATTGAATCAAAACACTCCTTATAAAAATGAGAGAAAAGTTCTCAAATATTCTAAAGCATCTACTATATGCAAATCGGTTCTCTTTTTCGACGATGAACACGAATTTAGATCAAGCTAATCTTAACCAATGATGAGATTTTTCATTCAAAAGAAAATAGTGGGAGACAAAAATCGAAAATCGTATCCATAAGTCATTGATCATATGTTCAGAATGTTACTGTTAAAATCGATGGTGCATGCTAAAATTCTATCTCTAAATAAAATGATATACGTTTTACTTCTAAGTTGAGTACTTTCAGAAAACAATGCCAATGAAAATTCTATAAAGATACAGATGAGTCGACAGTCGAACAATAGTTTTCGAAAAGATATAGTTTATGAATTTATAGTCTACCATATTCTATTCAAGAAGTGCAAGTCTTTTATGAGACCTCCAATGTGAATCCACTTAAAATGATTTTCAAAAAAAATATTCTTGGTATACATGACGAGGTAGCAGGCTATTTATCTCAAAAAGTAAGTTTCAGATAACCAGAGAGCATTTAACAGTCTCTGAAAAACTCTTATAATTCTTCAATGGCAAGTTTTACAAAGATCATAAGACAATGACTTTGTATGCCTGAGCTTCAATCCATAAGGCAGCATTGCTCGAAAACCAAATAGTTTCAAAAAATTTCTTCTTTTAATTTGAAATGAAAAAAGAATCTTTCTCAAAGATGCGATGATTAAGATTGATATTGACATGGATCAATTTTACTTGCGTGGAAGTAGGCTAACCGCCTCACATTCATTTCTCATTGTTAGATTGATGGAAATCTTTCTTGTGAAATCTTCATCTTGACTTGGCAATATATTTCTTCCCCAAAGGAATTTAAAGAATAATTTTCTCTGCTCTTCATTGAACATTTCACTTAAAACTTTCCAGAATCGTTCAGTATATATCGATTCGACTTTTTCCATATATGGCTTCTTTCACAAATATACTCAATGTGTTGACGAAATTCATTTAGACGATATTCATGATAACGCGTGCAATATTCTTTGAAATTATCGACTGTTATTGGAATATCTTTGCCACCGAGAATCAGTTCATGTATGTTCAGCTAAACGAACAATATCAAATTGAAGTTCACTCATAATACTTCAAAATAAATAATTGATATCATTGATATTCTCCAATGATTGACTTTTGTTTTATATTATTTTCCATTTCTTTGATAATAACAAAACTTTCCATATCAATCACTTCAATATTTTTGATAGTCATTTGTTCGTCTACTAATTGTTTCCATAACAAATCAGGAAATTTTATATCCAAGTAATGCTTCCTTTGAATAGCCACACCCATTAGTTGTCCAACAAATTGATATTGTTTTTAATTTTACCTGGAATCAGTTGATTCGATGGAAATACATTTGAAATATATTGATTACGATTCAAACCATTATTTGCTCGACCGTGTGGACGCAGAATGAATAATGGCAATCGTGTAGTACATATATCGGAACAGATACTCGTAATAGAATCTCGATAGGATCCGCCATGATCAGTACTCTACGTGCCAACATAGTGTGCTCACCAAAGTCTTTGAATGTCACTTCTAAGTAGCACATGTGCATTTCCATGTAGTTGCTCATAACCTTGATTAAATATAGTATTTTTCAGGTTATTATCAGCTGTACTTGCTCTAAAAAAACCGAACTGCATTTGAAAATAACTAGGAGACTGATTCGTTTTTTTTTCGTTCAACGATTTTTCAAATTATGCCATTCTTTTCCTATTCAATAAATAGTTTTTTACTATTCGAATTTAATCGACGAGTGCTTCCAATATATGAAACAATTTTGCATGATTTTGCACACAATCTGCTGGAATGTCCAATAATGAGGGATAGAATTCGAAAGATGTCGAATTTGATGAATAACCAATGACAAGACTATGAATGAAGTCATTGAATGAATGCTCAATCAACGCATTGTTATTCATTAGATTAATCAATTGTAGATCAGATCTGTTACCAAAATAATAGTTCAAAACTCTAATATCATCTAACGTAAATACTAGAGTTTCATCCAACATATTCTTTATTTGGATGAATAACAAATCAAGATACGGTGTTTGCTTGGTTTGATCGGTGATTGCATTAATATTATCGATGATTATTTATAGATCCTTGAAATTTTGTGGAAGTTCAGATATCACCCACACCCATAGCCATTTACTCATTTTCTGTCACATTTGTAAAACTTGTAAGATTACAGATTATATTGTTGAATTCATATTTCTGTGACTATCCAATAGTGTTTCCTCTTTTCATTACATTCTACAAGTTTTTTTTTAATTAAAAAGGCTACAAAGAATAACAAGCACATGAATTGTTCAATAGTCTAGATGGTTTGTCTCCGATGACTTTGACTCATTTTTTACATCATTCGAGTGAAGAGAAAAGCACCTATTTTTGATTGTTGTGGATTTCAATAATGTTTAATGAGTTTCATTGATATTTGCAATCAAATGGATTAGTTCTCTAGAGAATCCTTAAATTTATCTTTAACTATATCTTCTTGTAAATATTTTTTAATAAATGTGAGTTTTAGCTAAATTCAATCAGTTATTTTCAACTTATTTTATAAAGTTGATTTGATTTCTTTAGGCAATAGCATATAAATTCTTTTGACCAAAGTATTCTTTTAAAGATTTTCATATACAAACAATTAAGTGTATTTTAATGAGATCTGTAATAAAAAATAGGTATCTACTTTCTTCTCTATTCATACTCATATTGACTTTTCTCTTATCTTTGTTGTGAAATATTAGTTGCATGAATCGTTTTCTTTTTCTTTCATATTCTATGATTTTCTTTGCTCGCTCTCATAAAATTATCTGATTATAAATTAACCAAAAGAATAAGTACGAAGAAACTCAAGAGACAGGCGAAAAAAATACCAGATGTGCTAAAAGTTTTGCAACATAGTTTGTTTTACACATGTATATGTGACGGAAGCCACTGTTACATGGAAACTTTCATCACATGTTCTTTGTCTTCTCTGTTTCGAGAACTTGATGGTGTATATTTTGAAAAAGAATTAAAGATTTTATAATTTCTCTGTTTGAGGATATTTGTAAAAGAAACCAGGCCATTAACATTTTGCCACATTCGGTTGTTTTTTGACGTAAGCTTTCAATAGTGAATCATTATTTGTGGTTCTGACTTCATTACCACTGATTACAAAACACCTTTTCTTTTTTCGTTCTTCTAGTTTATCAGAGGAAAAAATGAATAAAGAGAATGTAGTTTTTTCTCGTAAAATGACTAAAAGAATTGATGAAAAAAAAGTGACTTACACAAGAGTATATAAAGAACGAGCAACCTTGAGAAGATGAATTTTACATCACTCTGTTGTTGAAGAAAGGTACCATTGTGAAAAATAACAGATATATTGTAAACTTTCAAATCATGGCTGATAATGAATTAGGTGGTTGTACAAAGATAAGTCATTTCGAAGTGTTTTGAATTCGGAGTAAACATAAGAGATTTTATAATAGGCTGGCAAAGAAGAAACTGGTAAAACGGATTCACGTGCTTCGCTACTTTTGTCATTTGACGATGAGACAAATTGCTTCAAATTNGAAGTCTTTAGAAGTCTTCTGAAGTCTTGTGAAAATATGAAGTCACAGCGGCTGAAGTCTGTTGAAGTCTGTTGAAGTCTTTTGAAGTCTTGAAGTCTTGAAGTCCGCTGTTTCCCCCTTGCCTAAGACTGTCCACGTAATTTGTGAATTCCCTAGTAATTCACAAACTACGTGGACAGTTTTAGGGGTCCCAAATTGAATTGTTTCCATGGAAATGCCCAGCTCTGACTCACACCAACATCCGCAATCGCACCCATGCGCACACCCATATGTTCTTTTTTTCTCCTTCTGTAGCTGCTTAGTTATTCACTCAGCTTCTCGTTGTTTACCTATCTTCTTTCCTTCGACGATCAAACCCCTAGCTACTTTCTCCACACCATAAACTGACGATTGGCTGCACCATATACTGTTTCATAAGGAACTTGAGATAAATAAGTATAGCATCAATAAAACAGGAAAATATTTTCTCTAACATTACGAAACATCGAGGTGGTGAAATAGGATTGGGCATGGATCTTCCTTCTCTTAGTCTCGCTCCCTCATTCCTTTCATGGGTCACACGTTTCATAGGCCGTTGGCAGTTGAAATCAGTATTCGATATTTGAACGAGATGTTTGAAATCGATATGATAGTCATCGAGGAATGTCTCAATCGCCTTTATTTTTGAAAGGTTTCCTCGATTATCGCTGTTTCAACATCGGAGTAGGAGCTCCACTGAACCACTTCTGTTAGAGAACGAGAAAAAAGGTCATTATCAGATTTTCACAGACATTTAATTTGTTATTGTTGCTGTCGTTGAGAAGAGAAAAAAGCACCACACTCCATATTTGCAGGTGAGATAAGAAAGGAAGTTACGCTATACACTCAGTTTTTGGTTGCAAATGTGAGACATAACAATCAGTAAAAGACATAATCACTGACTATCTTTCTTCTTCTTGAAGCAATAGAAATAAATTCATTAACGACGTTGGCCACCGTGGCAAGAGAAAAACGACACTCAGTTCTTTTTTATGTTTTTCTATGCAAGAGAATACTGCTCGAAAGAAAGCTGTGTAGCCATATTTATGAGTGGTCCCAGTAACATGATACGTAGAAGACTGCGGGTATGAATATAAGTGAATCCTCTTTTTATTCACTCATACTCCACACTATTATTTTCTCAGAAAGAAAATGAAAAGTTGTCATAGTAGTTTGAACATTATCAATCTACTGAGCTCTTGTTCTAAACATGAATCTTAAAGCCAATATTTTACTCTTTCGTTCATCAGCAATAAAATAGTAGATCTTTTTCTATTTTATTGTTTTGTATCATATGCTTTGTTACGGAATTTTCTAGAGGAGTTCAGTTCTTTTAGCTTCTACCATCGAATTGTGAGACTGCCACAATTTCTTTAAGATGAGTCTTAAAGTTGAGACATTACTAGTTCTAATAGAAAGACATTCAGGATTATTTTTTCATGAAATTTATTGTAAAGATAGCGCAGAATTTAGTACAATTCATTTCGCATTATTTTTCAAAACATTGTAGCAAAATGTCCGCTAGCCACATATAGTGACTCGAATTAAAAGAAGATGCGAAGAATTAATTTATTATGATAAGCGTAACAATTATAATTGGACACTGTTAGTAACTCGATAGCTTATATTAGTAGTCTTTAGTATCAACGCATCTACACAACAATGTCTGTTATTCCTTTAGCGGCATTCAGTTGTTTTTGTACCATCGGAATATTCTTCACAAGTTCGATATACTCCTTAACAATTATCAAATCGTTGTCTTCACGTGTATGTAGCATGTCTCTTATTCTTTGTTTGTAATTAACTTTGAGTTCTTGAAGTTTCTTAAGTAGCTGCGCGTTGAAACCGTGATGATGTTTATTGTCACAAATGTAATTCTCGTCGTCAATCATTCGATTGAGACTGGCCAAGAAAAGGTCATCGCTCGAATGGTGAATAATATATATGAGGAAATGAGCAAAGTGCACGCTGGCAGAAAAAAGTGCTGCATACCAAGTGGTCAACTCATCCAGTTGATAGTTCACTCTATTGACTAATTCATAATCAAGTTGATAATCAATCTGAACGTGTCGCCTTGCATCACATGAACAATGTTCACAGTAATTTCGATATTCGTGCAAAGAATCACAGGTGATCCAAAATCTGTTATATTGTCGTATTGGACGCTGGCACAAATAGCATATAGCTGAAGGTCGTTGGATAGGTTTTGGATGTAACTCGATCCATTTTGACGAAAACCTTAATTTGTATAATATTCGATTTCGAAAAATATTTCGCATTGATTCCATTATTGGACGAATCATCTGCACGATTTCGAGTCGTGCATATTCTACTTCTTGTAATCCTTGATGTAAGAGATATGGACACTCGCTTTGACGAACATAATGCATTAGTTGTTCTACTCCTTTCTTTGAAATTGACCAGCTCTGCTCACATTGTAACTCATGAGGATCAAGCCAACGTGCTCGAGCCAAATGAAGAAAAAAAGTACTATCAAATACAAGTATGCGCTCGTTTTTCCAATCGATTTCGACAAGCGGAGGTGATTGGAGCAGTGATTGAACTCGAGCTTTTCTTTCATTTTCATCGTTCGAGATAGAAAGAGATTTGGTGAAACAAAAGACAAGTCTGTCATGTGCTTCTTTTCCAAGAAAATTGAGCAACTGCATTAAAAGGTACCCATAAGCAGTGAGCTCAGAGTCACCTGACTCTATCAGAACACAGATGGCATTCAAATGTGTTAGGTTCGAGATGTATGATAGTATGTGCTGCATCGTTATTTCGTTGTGAGTCGGACCGCGTACATCAGAAAAGCCAGGAGTATCAATGATGCATAATTGTTGCCCATTTCCGATATCGAATGTATGCGATCTGCAACGCTGAGTTGTGGATTGACCGGGATGATTATGATCTTCGTTGGGATCGTTTTTGCCAAGTTGAATGAAATGTGGTTCCACATCAATCATTAGTGGAACCATGGATGAAACCAAAACATGCAGAAAAGAGTCACTTGATAGAGCTTCTGAGAGTGTTTTGAACTGTAGACAGTTAGCAATGGTGTTAATTAGCGTTGATTTGCCCGTCCCTGATTTACCTAAGAGAACAATATTGATTACCTTATCGGTGGAAGATACAATTAGGCGAGAGTCAGAATTTTTCGTTGTGTGTATGACAGACTCACGCACGCCACCAGTCGGAATATAGTCCTTTGACGGAAACGTTTTTATCATATTTAGCTCGTATGAACAATAAGAGAAATCGATATAAACTAGATTCAGCTCAAGGTTTTCTGCACATTCCTTAACCATCAATCCCAGTATACCCTGCAATTCTGACCAATGCGCTGCGTTTAAACTGTCATTGGAGCATAGTATGCGTTGTTGCTGCCCATCTTTCATTAACTTTCTTTGGATCTCATCTTCATTATCACCTTGTTTGATACTACATCGATCGGCATTCAAGTAATCAAACCCTTGGTTTTTCAAATAAATGATAAAATCCTGTTTTTCTTTTAGATTTCTCAGTTCACGCTTTATATTGTTGATGACCCGCTTCAACTTAATTTCTTCTTCTTCGATCCGTAAGTAACACTCAATAGCTTCTTGCGGCTCTTTGCCTTGACGTATTCGTGAAATCAAATATCCACCTTGTTTCTTTTCTTCATCATATTGCTTTATTAATTTTGCGACTCTAGTGTGGATCGCGTCCACCTGTTCTTTTAGATTAGTTTCCAAAATATCGGAATTTGTATTTTTTCGAAATGTTTCCCACATTTTGCTGACACAGGATAATCGAAGCCAATGGTCTTCAATCTTTGTTGCGATTCTTGGCTCAATGGGAATAAATGTGATATTTTCTTTATTTCCATCTGAATAAAAGATGTTGATTGGATGAAGAATATAGTTGCAAGGTTGTTGATTAGCAGGAATAGTTTTGATTTTCTGAATTGCTTGGCACACATTGAGCAATGTAGACTGACCTACTAAATCAGGTCTGTTCGAATAGACATATGTAGAAAGAATTCCATTCAGTGCTTGTTCATCAATAATTAGTTCCGTCTCCTGCTTCATGCACTGGCATATTTTACGGAGGGTGACGTCGATCATTTTTGTATCATCAGGCGACAGTGTCAGTAGAACGACAACATCGATACCCCAATCTATTGCAGTAATGACATGAGTGGCAGGAGCTGTACAAAGTTGTTGTTGAATGCTGCTCTCGTTAACTAATGCTTGATTTCGAACAAGGTATGAATAATAGAAGATACGAGTACATTCGTCGATTACGAATGGATAATCAACAACTGAAGAAATACCGGTTGCTGCAACCAAGTTCGATAACACACTCAATCGAAGACCGATGGGAAAATCAATGCGTCCAAGAAGATTTCGATTCTCTAGCTTGTCACCACTTTTTATTTCACATTTTATCGGTGGATACGTGTAACTTTCTTTCATGTTTAAATTGATACTTTGCGACGCTAAAATACAATCATGCCACCCATCATAACAATTTCCTATATGACCCTCAGGAGTAATTGCCTTGCGCACAAGGATATTCGACGTAATGTCGTTCGCCAGTGAGGTCTTTCGATTTAGCTGCGATTCTAGTTTGGAAATGTTCAAGATAATCGATCTCAAAATCAACGCATTGCTATAAACACTTTTCATTAGTTCTCTCGTGCCTGGAAGAGTCTGATTTATAGGCCATTTTTCTCCTTCGAAGGCGATCCAGCTGCTGACACATAGAATGAAATGTTTGGCATAGATGCATTTCAGCCATTTGTCTGGCAACTTCTTGTAGCCATAGTAAGCACCGGCCAATTGACCATAGATAGCTGCTGTTGTGTCTGTATCATCGCCCAGATTAACCGCTTTTAGTGCACCTGTCTCGAATGAGTCTCCATCACTCCAAAAGGCCCATAAAGCAGCTTCCAAAGCATTTACAATATATCCTTTTCCTCGAATTCCATCTTGATATCCACCTTGTTTTTTGTACGAACCTTGAGCAATCGTCATGATATCAGAATGAAGTTTTTTGTTAACAAACCACTCGCGATGATCATCGTAAAATGTATTACTAGTCAGTTTCTTTTTATCTTCACCTTGAATAGCAGCCACAATTAGTGCTCCGTAATAACGACATGCATCATATGCTTTCTCATCTCCATGAGTGATTTGACCACTAATACCCGAATAGTCAACAGCCAGTTCTGGGCGTCGATAGAAGAAAAGTGGTACAGGTGCAAGACGCATCAAAGCTCCATTGCCAGCCACACCATCTTTGCTGCAATTTACATCGAATGCTTGAAGTAGATCATAATCAGATAGAGAATCCATTTGATCTAAGAGAATATCATGATCATGTGCAAACTTGTTTTGACGCTTTTCAAATTCTTGAATTGATTGTTGAGTGGCTGCGCCAATATCAAAGCAATGACCGGTCGATGACATATACCCATATCGATACCACCACTTATAACGAACTAGTTGATCGTATGGAATAAAGTCTCGACAAGCAATCAGTGAATTAGCCAAGCAAAGCGCCATAGAAGTGTCATCGGTGAACTACAAAATCGAACTGCTATATACATCGTACAATTAGATTCGTTACCTGTCCCCGTTGTAGTCCCCATGTTCCTCCCCCTACTAGGTCTGTCACCGGATTTGCAACTAAATAGCTATNGTTTTTAGTTACTTTTCTGTTACAGAAAAGTTATATGTCTTTGAAAAAAAAACAGCGAAGAACAATTATCGTCAAATTTCGTCAAGCATTCATCTACTGTACACTGCAGTTAGAACGCTGCATTTCACCATCGGAATCTTTGCGTAGTGTCGTTAATGGTTTGTTTTTATTAGTATTTCGAAGTACGGTATCAATGAACTCAACTAAAGCAACAAGTTGGAAAGAACTCAAAAATAAGTTTCTATGATCAGCCATGTTTCCTATTCTTATTGCTAATGACCATTTCAGAGATGAATGGTAGTGGGTATTTTTCGAATAACTTTTGATAGGAAAGAGATAGAGACCTGCGGTTTTCACCTTTCACCATTAGAAAGGGCAGATGAAAACACATCGAATCATATATTGAAATATTTTTTCTAATGACTTTTCTGAAGGTTTTAGCCAAACGTTTTTGAAAGAATTGCGTTTTTCTTGTGCGTTGCAAAAGTAATTTTTTTGTCGACATACCACAAAAAACCTCCATTTTCGACTATTCCGTTCAAAAATTGGATGATAAATTGTGTTTCAATGGCTGAAATATCTTTTCAGTAACAGTTAGGAATAGAGCCGTTCCGTCGTTTTTGTAGCTATTCATTCAGTGGTTCTACAACATTCCTCAAAATTAATAAATTAATATCGCCATCATGAGAGGTGTGCTGCTTTCCTTGAAGCGTTACATAGAACCTTTAGAAAAGTCGTTAGAAAAATCTTTCTGTATATGGTTCGATGCATTCTCATCTGCTTTTTTCAACAATGAAAACCTCAGGTCTCTATCTTGTTTCCATCAAAAGTTATTCGAAAAATTCCCACGGCCATTTATCTCTGAAATGGGCACTAGGTAGAATCTTTTCATAATGTGTTGAATTCTTAAATCTTGCAAAGATTTTTGCGTTTCGAAACTGTAAAATCATTTAGTCTCATGCGCTTGAACTTTGAGTACTCTATTCCTAACGAGGGAACATTCCCAAGTGTCACATCGCTTTTAAGTGGAGCATACGCGCACTATGTAGATCCTAACGATTTGTGAATTCTCTGAAAAAAGTTCATGCCGCTAGCTTATTATAGCTGAGATACTACTTTTTTACTGTGTGTTTAAGAAAAAAGAGCTGTGGTCCCCGAGGAACACCTGAAAAACTGAATTTCGAATTTCAACCTCAAACTTTGCAAGGGTGTGGATGCGGGTTAGCGGCGGAACCGGAACAGTGGCGACTCCCTGGCAGTGAGTGAGCAGTGGAAGGTGGCGCCAATCATTTAATTTTTTAAACTTTTTAATTAAATGTTAGGAAGACTTGCAATTTTTACCAAATATAGTACTTTTTACGACTAAGCTGTAATAAAAATTTCAGGTCTTCCAGGCACTTAATTAAAACATTAAAAGCAGAAAACTAGTGGCACCACCTTCCACTGCTCGCTCACCGTCAGCGAGTCGCCACTGTTCTGGTTTCGCCACCAATGTGGGTGTGGAACTTCTCTCTATTTGCACCCACACCCACACCCACACCCACACCCACACCCACGCCCACACCCACGCCCACACCCACACCCACACCCACACCCACACCCACATCCACCCACACCCACATTCACATCCACCCACGCCCACACCCACATCCACACCCACGCCCACACCCACGCCCACACCCACACCCACACCCACACCCACGCCCACACCCACGCCCACACCCACACCCATCCAATACCAAACCAAGTATTACTTGTGGGAACATGTAGCAGCAACAGTAGCGACGTCTATTTCCACATCAAAATCTCAAAATGTTTTAGAACGAGGTATGTTGCTTTGCATACGACTAAAATCTTACTTAAAAAAAAAAATTTCATTGTTCCTATCATTTGATTTCTGCATTATGATTCACTATTTTTGTTTGTCGCATATCAATCAACGTCGTAACGAATCAGTTCTCTTTTATAGACAGAACATATCGTGTGTGGGTGTGGGTGTCGATAAAAGGAGCACCCACACCCACACCCACACCCACACCCACACCCACACCCACATCCACACCCACACCCACACCCACACCCACACCCACATCCACACCTACACACACCCACACCCCACCCTAACATCGATATGAGCAGATAAGCATATTTCGCTACTTATACACATGTTTTGTTAAGAATGAATAAATTATTTCTCATATGAAATTCATTAAGACAAAGGATTTTCTATGCAGTTTTCCATCACTTCTGAAAAGTCTTCTGATTGTAACAGGATTCTTTTAAGATGTTGTTATAATCCTTTAGCGCTTCTCACAACGTTTCTTGTCTGATGCTATTATTTTTCTTCACACATCTTTAGTATTCTGTTAGAATTTCATAAAAAAAAGTCATCAATTCCTATTAGAATTTCCTTGTATTTTTCTGAGGTGTCTCTGTAAGTACTCTTCTCAGATTTCACTAAAATTACACTTCGATTCTCTTAGGTTTCTGAATTAGAATACGCTTAAGATTATGATAAGTTCATTATAAGAATCTTTGAAAATTTCGTCTCGGTTCACTTTTTTAAGCCAGCAACAATTCTGAGTCTCCTGTGAATAACTGACTGATTTGTTGCGTAGTATTTACTACATGAAGATTTTCGAAAGCTAACAATGGTCAAGTAGCTATAGATTTTTTTATGAATATCCTCAAAGAATCACTTTACTTATTCATTTATTGCGATCATCGTCGAATGAGTCAATTTCTTTGGAAAGTGTCACTTACGAGGGAAGGTCACCAACTGTTCAATCGCTTTTGCATTGAAACTACTTGCATTATGTAGTTCCCAAAGAGTTATGAATACGCTGAAAATATTTTGGGTGGATAGCTTATTGTTACGAAAATAGGTCATTTCTAAGGTCTTTTTTTAATGATTGCCGTACTCCCCCTCAGGAACATTCGAAAAATTGATTTTCGAATTTCGACTTGAAACTTTGCATATAAATTCATCTCAACAAGAGTAGTGTTTTGAGATCATTTTTGGTCATTGAATTTGTTTCTTTCGTCAAATCTACTACTTTATTTGAACGATGAAGAATAAAAATTTCATAATAGCTGTGTCCAGTCATAGAAACGCTGGAAAGATCTGACACGTTCAGCAAAAGTTGTTCTTCTAGGAGCGTCTTTCTATGTAAAGTTTCAAGTCAAAATTCGAAAATGAATATTTTTAATGTTCCTGAGGAGGGGTTTAGGCACTCTTTAAAACCCATACCTGACAAATGGCCTATTTTCGTACCAATGAGTTATCCACCCAAAATATGTTCAGCGTATTCATAACTCTTTGGGAACTACATAATGCAAGTAGTTTCAACGCTAAATCGATTGAACAATCGTTAGATCTAAAAGAATTTCGTTTCATAAGAAATAAAAATAAGACAAGCTACTTTTTTGGAAGCTATGAAGCCCTCAACGATCTGAAAGATACTGTCGTTGTCATTGTCAGATATTTGAAGAAGCATTTTTGCCCCTAGATTTCTAACAAGAAGTAGAAAAGTTATTGCTTCATTCATTCTACATTAAAATAAAAAAAAGATTTCCTTCAAAGGCGAATATTTGGTTCTTTGGCAATTTCTCCTCTCTTTTGTTCTTTGTAGAGGGTTCCACTTATCTACTCAACGCTCGATGGGTACAGGATGCCATGACTGTTGCTGGTGGTCATGGAGCAGGCAACGATACTAATCAACTCAACAACACTCGTGGTATATGTGTTGACGATGATCAAAATATCATCATCGCTGACAGCAATAATGATCGTATTATTCAGTACAAGATGGGTGATACGAATGGAAAAGTAGTAGCTGGTGATCATGGTGAAGGAAGTCGGTTGAATCAATTGAATAAGCCAAAGGATGTACTGATTGACAAAGAGACAGTTAGTCTAGTTATTTGTAATCGAGGCAACCGACGAGTCGTACGGTGGTCTTGTCGCAATGGTGTGACTCAAGGAGAAATCCTCCTTGATAATATCGGTTGTCTAGGATTGGCTATGGATGATCAAAGATTTCTCTACGTTGCCGATTTCGACAAAGACGAGGTAAGACGGTATCGAATAGGTGACAAGAATGGAGTTCTGGTAGCTGGTGGTCATGGACGTGGTACTGATCTCAATCAACTTGACAATCCGTCTCACATCTTTGTCGATCGATAACAAACTCTCTACGTATCAGACAACAACAAACATCGTGTGATGAAATGGAATAAAGATGCAGAAGAAGGAATTATTGTCGCTGGAGTTTCAAAAGCAGGGTCGGCTCTCACACACTTGAGACACCCTAACGGACTATTTGTTGATACATCAGGTAACATCTATGTGGCAGACGACATAAATCAACGAGTGATGCGTTGGTCTGAAGGAGCCAAACAGGGCACTATTGTTGTAGGTGGAAACGGTAAAGGATCAGCGACAAATCAGTTCAATGGTGTAACAGGTTTATCTTTTGATCGTTATGGTAATCTCTATGTTGCTGACCGATGGAATAACCGAATACAACGCTTTTCTATCGAACAAAGTTTTTAGAACAATTAATTCGTATTTTTTACCCTTTCTTCCAAATAAATCATTCTAAACGAGAGAATACCGATTATTTTATTTACGAACAACCTGAAACCAGCATGTTGAATGTGGTTATACATGAACAGTAATCCGATGCCTATCTTTTAGGCTGTGGGTGTGTGTGAGTATGAATATTTACAGTCATTTTCACTAATTCTGACGAAAAAATTTTACTACTTTTTGTTTCAAGTACCGTTCGACTATTTTACATGAGATCAAAAATATTTTT
The DNA here is from genome assembly GCA_905329745.1 of Rotaria sp. Silwood2. Taxonomy (NCBI): domain Eukaryota; kingdom Metazoa; phylum Rotifera; class Eurotatoria; order Philodinida; family Philodinidae; genus Rotaria; species Rotaria sp. Silwood2. Next base: position 31,255 of record CAJNSZ010000530.1, read on the forward strand.
AGATATAGCTAATCTCTGGATTCGCCTTTTATTTCGCACATTTTCATGGAGAAATCACTGGTCTACGAAAATCACTTGCACCCGACAGAATTAGGCAGTAGTTCCTTAATCCTCTCGACCAGCAAAAAAATCTCCCTAATTCTGACGCTTCTAATAAATTGCATGGGAAAATTCAACTTTACGGGAAAAAGTGTCTTTATCTTGTTTTTCATAAGAAATGAAGGGAAGGTCTCTTAGACATTTTTGTAGAGCAAATCAAGCTCTATCAATATCTAAAGGGTGTGGGTGTGGGTGTAGGTGTGGGTATGGGTGGGTGTGGGTGTGGGTGTGGGGTGTGGGTATGAGAGAATTAAAGGTTTACACCCACACCCAAACTCTTATTACAAACTAATACATGAAAAAACATTCTAATTTGCCTTTTATAGACTTCACTTTTGATATCAATCATTGTTACAACAAAACAAAATGCTTAGTGTCATAGTTTTTATATATTTTTTTCAATTTCAAATAATAATAAAAACTTCCTTATATATAAAATAAAATAAATAAGCAAACTTTCTCTATAAGAATAAGAAAAAGACAACATAATAGTTTTTAAAGGTTATAATCTATAAAAAAAAAAAAATTCGTCTTCGTTCGTATAGCTAATATACTTGAACTGAAAAGAACAGCATTTACAGGTGATGGTTTATATTTTCCCATAGCTTTCATTTTTCCATTTTTAAGAATATGAAAAATATGTGAAGTCTTTCCTTCAATGATAAGCCATTCATCATATTTAAATGAACAACAACGAATAGTTTGTTGAAACCAATTTCTTTTAATATCGAGTTGAAGTAACCAAATTCTATCAAGTGTTGTTGATGATCGAAGTTCGGAAAGAATTGTATTATTTGATGAAACTTTAATTATTAATGCTGATGTTCCATTATTATAAGCAATATCATCAATATATTCATTTTTTTTACATGATAAAGGAGGTTTCCATCGTTTAACTAATTGAAATGATGATAAAAGACTAAATTCAAAAATATTTGTACCCATTATTGCATTTGTTAGAAATATTGATGTATCTGAACATGTACATGACCACCAATAATGTTCTTCATTTATTTGAATACATTCAATTGATAAAGAATTATCATTAACAAGAAAAATTTCTTTTTCATTATTAATAACAATAAAACTTGATAATATTGATGACCAACACATACTACGAATAAAACCATATGACCAAGAAGATTGTTGAATAAGTTTTAAATCTCAATCAAATAAACAAATATTTGGATATTGATCTATTAATAAAACTTGATCATTACTAACCATTGTTGGCCAACTTTGATCAGTACATGCAATTTTTCTATATGATTTTGAAAGTTTTAATAAATCTAATTCATATAGTTTAGATTCTTCAATAGAAATTAAATTTTCATTTATTATTAATGGATGAAAATTAATTTCTATTGGTTTAATTTTTATTTGAATAAGTTTTCGTTTAATCCTTTACGACCGGCTATTTCAAAATTGCCCGTACCCCTATACGGGAAAATGTAGCCAAATGGCAACATTCGGCCGTAAAGGGTTAACATCATCTATATTTCGTTGTAATGTTTTTAGATCATCTATTGTAATATTTTGTTCACATATAAATTTTGTTAGTTTTGATCGTATTTGATCAATTTCTATTTGTAATAAAGCAATTTGTTGAATACAATGTTGATTTAATTCTTGATATTTTTCTTCATAAAATTTATTAATTATTATATAACAATCATCACGCCATTGGTTAAGTTTTTCACGATAATTATTTGTTAATTCTTCAATATTTAATTTTTTTAATTGATCAATAAGAGTACTGATATCATCAACTAATAAATTTATTTCTGAGTTAATCGATTCATCATGTTGTTTTAAATGTTCAAGAAAAAGATTTTGATTATAACAATGCAAGGGGGAACAAACTGATGTCTACTTAAGAAATCAGCTTGAAATCAACAGAAATCAATAAAAAGCATTGCATTATATATATTTAACGATTTCATGAAATTATCCAGTGTTGAACTAAAAGTAATAAAAAAATCGCAGTTATACTCAGTCTTATGGAACTCATGCATATTTCCAAAGAAAACAGTGAGTCTAAGTTTAAGTTCACATTTTTTCGGGTTCTCCTCGCTGTTACAGACACATAGGAACATAGGCCTTTATTACAAGCTGTCCCCTATTACGAACTTTAGAAAGGGCGTGGGTGTGGGTGTGGGCGTGGCTGTTTGTCTAAGCCACTTACACCCACCAACACCTACACCCACACCCACACCTCACACCCTATCCAAAAGAATAACAGCTTACTTCACGTACGTTACCGATATCACTCTATCTCTCTTCGTTAAACACCATGAAAAAATCTAACTAAACGGCATTCTGTTTTTTTTTGAGAATGTGGTCATGGTCTGAATATGGTATGTCGGTGACAAGAGGATTCTTGATTAGACCGACAACCCCATTTAAACCTTCATACGAAAAATACTTTTTCCTTGTCACACCAAAACAAAGAGAGTGGTAAAACATATCATTCGCTTTTTCTTGATAGTATCAAATGTACATGAAGTAAGATGTCATGAAGCTGAGTGTACAGATAGGTCAGCATTTAGTGCAATCTGTCTCGCCTCGTTTATAAAAAGAGATTGTACTAGAATGTCCGCTAGGACTATAATGATTCAAACTAATAGAAGATGCAAACAAATAAATTTATTATGATAAGCATAAACATCATAATTAGACTGTCAGTGTTTCAATAGTTTCTTCTAGTTGTTTTTAGTATCGACGCATTCATACAGAAATATTCTATATTCTTTGAGCAATATTTAATTGTTTTTGTACTATGGGAATCTTTCTAATGCGTTCGATATACTGGTTTACAGTTATCAAGTTGTCATCTTCACGTTTCTGTAACATGTCTCTTATTCTTCGTTCGTAATTGATCTTGAATTCTAGAAGTTTTCTAAGTAACTGCGAATTGAAATTGTGATGACATTTAGTGTCACATATGTAATTCTCGTCGTCAATCATTCGATTTAGACTGGCCAAGAACGGATCAGCATTTAAGCGCTGAATTTTATATGTAAAGAAATAAGCGAGGCATATGCTTGCATGAAAAAGTTCATCATACCAGTTAACTGAATCATCTAGTTGATAGTTCAGTTTATCGACTAATTCATAATCAAGTTGATAATCAACTTGGACATGTTGTTCTGCATCACATGAACAATATTCACAGCGATTTCGACACTCGTGTAAAGAGTCACAACTGATCCAAAAGTGATTATATTGTCGTAATGGACGCTCGCAAAAATAGCATATAGCTGAAGGTCTTTGAATAGGTTTTGGATGTAACTCAATCCATTTAAATGAAGATTCAGCATTTTGTAAAAGTTGATTTCGAAGAATATTTCGTATTGATTCCATTATTGGACGAATCATCTGTACAATTTTAAGTCGTGCATATTCTAATCCGTGTAATCCTTGATGTATCAGATATGGGCAATCGTTTTGACGAACATAATGCATGAGTTGCTCAACTGCTTTCTTTGAAAGAGACCAACTCTGCTCACATAATGCCTCCTGAGGATCAGACCAGCGTGCCTGAGCCAAATGAAGAAAAAAAGTACTATCAAATTGAAGTATACGATCGTATCTCCAATCGATTCCTCGAAAGGGTAGTGATTGAAGCAATGATTGAATGCGAGTCTTTCTTTCACTGTCATCATTTGAAGTGGATAGACATTTGGTGAAACAAAAGATCAGTTTGTCATGTGCCTCTTTTCCAAGTAAATTGAGCAACTCCATTAAAAGCTTTCGATAACAAATGAGTTCAGAGTCATTTGACTCTATCACAACACAGATAGCGTTCAAATACGTTAGATTTGAGATACATGATAGAATATGCTGTATTGTTATATCATCATGAGTCTGGCCGCAAGCATCACCAATGCCAGGTGTATCAATGATGCGTAATTGTTTACCATTTCCAATATCAAATGTATGCGATTTGCAACGCTGGGTTGTGCAATGATCAGGAGGATTATGATCTTCGTTTGGATCTTTAGTGCCAAGTTGAATGACGTGTGGTTCTGCATCAGTCATAAGCGAAACCATGAATGGAACGAAAACATGCGGGACAGAGTTTCCTGATCGAGTCTCTGAGAATGTTCCAAACTTCAAACAGTTAGCAATTGTGTTGATAAGTGTTGATTTGCCAACCCCTAATTTACCGACGAAGACAACATTGATAATCTTATCAGTAAAAAATTCTACAATATGAGAGTCGAATTTTTTCATTTTCTTTGTGAAAGAATCATCTAAACCAGGAGTTGCAATATTATTCGTCGCGGGAAACGTGTGGATTCTGTTTAGCTCGTATGAACAGTAGGAAAAATCAACATAAACTAAATTCATATTCGGACTTCTTGTCCGCTCATTAACCAGTCGTGTCAATATGTCTTGCAATTGCGACCAATGCACTAAATTTAAAATGTCATTAGAACATACGATATATTGTTGCTGTCCATCTTTATTTATTTTTTGTTGGATTTCATCATCATTGTCGCTTTGTTTGATGTCGAATTTGTCGGCATTCAAGTAATTGAAACTTTGGTTTTTGAGGTCTTTCACAAAATTTTGTTTCCTTTCTAGACGTCTCAGATCAAGCTCTAAATCACTGATAATGCGCTTCAACTTTCTTTCGTCTTGGAGTTTTAAATGCCGCTCCATAGTTTCTTGCTGCATTTTACCTTGACGAATATGTGAAAACCCTTCTTGACATTTTTGTTTTTCAGCATCATATCGTTGTGTTAGTTCTAAGATCCTGGTATGCATTGCATCGAACTGTTCTTTTAGATAAGTCTCCAAAATATCAGCATTAGTATTTTTTCGAAATGCTTCCCATATTTTATTGATAGAGGATAATCGAAGCCAATGGTTTTCGATTCTTGTTGCGATTCTTTTCTCAATGGGAATAAATTTGATGTTTTCTTCATTTCCATTTGAATAAAATATGTTGATAGGATGAAGAATATAGTTGCAAGCTTGCTGATCAGAAGTATTCTTTTTGATTTTCAAAATTGCTTGACATACTTGTAGTAATGTTGATTGACTTACTAAATCAGACCGATTTGAATAGACACATGTAGAAAGAATTCGACTCAATGCATGTTCATCATTATTTGGTTCAATGTCATGTCTCATAGATTGGTAAATGTCATGAAGTGCGGTATCGATCATTTTCGTATTCTCAGGTGGTAATCTGAGTAGTACAACAACATCAATGCCCCAATCTATTGCAGTAATGATGTGCGTGGCAGAACTTCTAGGTATTTTGGATTGAATTTCGTACCTATCAAGCGACGCCTTCTTTCGAACAAGGTATGAATAGTAAAAGATACGAGAATATTCATCAATTGCATATGGATAATCGAGAACTGAAGCGATACCAGTTGGTGTAACCAAATTTGATAACACACTTAACCGAAGATCGATAGGAAAATCAACAAGACTAAGCAGATTTCGATTTTCATGCTTGTCACCTCTTTTTATCTCACATTTAATTGGTAGATATGAGTAATCTTCTTTCATAGTCAAATTGATACGTTCCGATACTAAAATATGATCTCGCCATCCATCATAACAACCACCGAGTACACCGTCAGAAGTGATAGCCTTGCGTACAAGAATATTTGATAAAGTATTCTTCATTGTTACTTTCTTTTGGTTTTGTGGCGATTCTAACTTGAGAGCTTCCAAGAAAATAAATTTTAAAAAGAGCGCACTGCCATAAACAGAATATATTAGTTCCTTAGGGGCAGGATTCGCTTGAATCATAGACCATTTTTCTCCTTCGAAGGCAAGCCAGCTACTCACACATAAAATGAATTCTTTGGCATACACACATTCTAACCAGTTCTCTGGTAACTTCTTGTAACCATAGTAAGCTCCAGCTAATTGACCATAGATAGCTGCTGTTGTATCTGTATCATCACCAAGATTAACAGCTTTTAGTGCACCTATCTCAAATGAATTATCATCACTCCAAAAAGCCCATAAAGCAGCTTCCAAAGCATTCACTATATATCCTTTACCTCGTATTCCATCTTCATATCCACCTGTTTTTTTATATGATCCTTGTGCAATTGTCATTATATCAGGATGAAGAGTTTTATTACCAAACCATTCTTGATGATCATCATAAAATCTATTACTAGTCAGTTTATTTTTATCTTCACCTTGAATAGCAGCTACAATTAGAGCACCATAATAACGACATGCATCAAAAGCTTTTTCATCTCCATGTGTAATTTGACCACTAATACCTGAATAATCTACAGCTAGATCTGGACTTCGAAAGAAGAAAAGTGGTACAGGTGCAAGACGCATCAAAGCACCATTACCAGCTACATCTTCTTTACTACAATGTATATCAAATGCATGAAGAAGGTCACGATCAGATAGATAATCTATTTGTTCAAAGATAATATCATGATCATGTGCAAACGTTTTTTGTCGCTTTTCAAATTCTTGGATTGATTGTCTAGTAGCTGCACCTATATCAAAACAATGACCAGTAGATGACATATATCCATGACGATACCACCATTTGTAACGAACTAGTTGATCATATGGAACAAAATCTCGGCAAGCAATGAGTGAATTAGCCAAACAAAGAGCCATAGAAGTATCATCAGTAAACTAGAAAAGTAACATATTATACATTTCTTTTCATTAGATTTCTTACTTGTCCTTTTTTTAGACCCCATGTTCCACCTCCTACTAAGTCAGTTACTGGATTAGCTGCTAAATAACTGTGAGGTCTGAATTCTACATGAGCACCAAGAGCATCACCTAAACTCAAACCAAACATTGAACCTTGAATACGATCGATTATATTAGAGTTGATGTCATTTAGTGATGCAAAATCTTTTGAAGTGATTCCAAGCTCATCAGGTTTCTTAATGGATGTTTGATCAACATCATGAAACTGACATTTGAGCCAAGCTTTGTCTAGTAAATGAAAAACATATATATATATATATATATATATATATTAATGAAAATGAGAAATCTCATTGATTAAGAACTTTTGAATTCAAGTAGTTAAATACAAGGACATTTTTCTAAGAAAGTATAATAGATGAAGGATGCTTACTTTTATTGTCTAGTATAGAAGGCGTTGTCGGTATCATTGGTTTGTCTGCAAATAAATGAAGAAAAAGAATTACGTATGAAGTAATGTCATTAGTTTTATTCGAAACAAAGACTCATAAGAGTTACTGACTTATACAAATCTATGTTCAAATGTTTTGCTCGATAGCAATACTGATTAAATGCTGTCTTTGGACAGTTCAATGAAGGGTCGATCTTTAAACTCTAATGTGTGAGAAAGTACTTAATTGGTAATATTTCTAACATCAATATTATTGAAAGTGATACAAAATTAGATTAAAGTGATAGAGAAATGCCATATATCATTATTGTCACTTTATATTTGATTAGGGGAAAATCAATAATGGTACATCAGTTGCAAGCCTTAACATTATGCTAACTCTGAGTTCTGTTTTGAAAAATAATCATTTAACATCGTCTTTTGAATGAATCTAAACGATTGATGCTGTTGACTCAATGACTGTAAGTAATACATTCAACATGGAAGTTTTTTCTTTTTGCTCTCCATTAAAATAGTCAGCAGTACAAACAATGTAGAAACAAAGCCAAATTATTCTTCAGAAAGGATCTAGAAAAGGTATAGCTTCTATCGAAGATACTAAATAACTGTTGCATATTCGTTCTGATATGATTAAGACACTTGTAACCAAAATTTATTCGTTCCAGCTGAGGGATATCTAGAGCCGATAATTCTTTCTGTGCATCACATATCGAGTGTCTCTTTCATCATCACATATCGAGTGTCTCTTTCATCATCAAATATTGCCGTTCATTACTTACCACTCTAATGAAGCGAAACGAAATAGAGAAAAATGCAAAGATAGTGTTTGTCGTTTTGTTGATTATATTGTTCACACGTGTGATGGTTTTTTTTTCTGGTCGACTGATTTTGTTTGCTTTTATTATTCTTTTTCTAATGTACGATTGCTTTTCACTTTTTTTCTCCTTCATTTTTTTCGTTTTTTTTACTTGTTTGTGCAGTATTGGCACAGCTAGTATATTTCTACGGAAAAATATATAGGTAAAAATGACTAAAGCGCCAACTTGTATTAAAATATCAAATGACTAAGCCAGATAATTCAAAATTGTATTTCATAGATGATTTCAAAATGATTCCATTTTTGTGCAATACTTAACAATAGTTGGATAGTATGCAATGTCGATCACCTATTGACACTATTTGTTGCAGCTGCGAACTTGTTGAATTTTTCTACATAGAGTATTAATGAATTTAGTAATAGAAAAGCATAAAAAAAGAAAGTTTCCTGTTGTTTTTGCTGGTATGAAAGTCATTTTTCAGTTGATAATGGTACTACTATTGAAGTAATTCAATTGATTTATTTTGTTGATCCTTTTCAGATAGAATTGTAATACGATTATTAAGCAAATATGATACAAAAAAGTCACCTATATCGTATTTTAGTGCCCCAATGATTGATTTGAAATGGTTATCGCTCGTTTAAGAATACTATAAAATAAAACTACAGAAAGCGAAAATTTAAAGTCCATGTATTTGATTTTTTTAAATAAAACCTATTCTTTTATGTCATAGAAAATGACATTTCTAGTTCTTTATCAATAAAGAATCGTAGTATCATTTTGTTTTTCTTCAAATAATATATTAAAGCATGGTCTCAAAAAGATTTCAACTTGTAGTGTCTTTAGACATGTGTTTACGATAACTTCTTTTTCAATAAATTTAGTTCTTTAAAATTTGAAGAAGTTCATAAAAGTTTTCAGAAGTAAAAAACAAATTTATTAGTCCCAATTAACGAAAAACTAAAGCAGAAATATTACTATGATGAATCGAGGAAGAAAATGGTAATATTCGTTGGAGTTGTAATTGCAGTATTGAATTCAAAAGTTACGTTAATAGTAATCAAACTTCTGCAGACATTCATTGAATTAGCTACAGTAGACTACCGTAGAAATTGGTCATCATACTGATGATCATGTTTACATAAATTAAAGCATATTTAAATCCGTCTCTATCGAATGAGTATGAGTTAAGTTCATTTATAAGAGCACGATAAGCTAAATCATTAATATATTTAATAAATAAATGGTAATGTATTACAGGTTGATTATGTTATTTTTAATAGTTTTGTATAGTTTGCTGTATTTATGTAAAACGTTGAAAGTTTCTTATTTTAATACAGTTAGATAGAGCATCGACTACTCTACCGAACCATATAGTTTATATTTAATTTCCTTTGGCTCTAGTCCAAAAACATCAATAAATCTCAAAAGTAACAAAAAAACATTTTTGCACTTTTCTTATTTCAGATATGCATGGAGAACAAATCGGTGCATTTTTTATTTTATTTTTGTATTATCTCATGCATTTTATTAAAAAACAAAATATACCAGAAGATCCAGCTTGAAAAGCTCTACAATTTACATAAGACAATGTGTTTTGTAGTTTTTGTCTTTGTTTTCGAACTGAACAAAAACTTTTGAACCACCACATTTTGCTCGTGTGAATATTGTTCCCAAGGCATTTTTTTAATTTTTTTTAGACAATTACAATAAGCTTCACTGCCTAAGTTATAGAGCTTTTCACGTTGCATCTTTTAGTATAGTTTACTCTTTTTTTTACGAAAACATATTATGTGATAAAAATCTGAAATTAGAAAAAGAATCTGTTATTCGTGTAGAAAAGAGTTCTTTTTGCAACAACATAAATTGGTTGCACTGAATTTTCCTGTTTTTGAAAATAAAAAGTGTATGATTAAAAGAAGATTTACCGGGTAGATTGTAGAGCTTTTCAAGCTGCATCTTCTAGTATATTTTTTTTTAAGAAAATCCATGAGATACTACAAAAATAAAATCAAAAATGCACCGATTTGTTCTCCATGCATATCTGAAAAAAGAAAAGTACAAAAATTTTTTTTATTACTTTTGAGATTTATCAATGTTTTTGGACTCGAGCCAAAGGAAATTAAATATAAACTATATGGTTCGGTAGAGTAGTCGATGCTCTATCTAACTGTATTGAAATAAGAAACTTTCAACTTTTTACATAAATACAGCAAACTATACAAAACTATTAAAAATAACGTAATCAACCTGTACATAGCTGAATCAGATTACGACAGTGATGAAAAGTGTTTTTCAATATTATATGTAACGGCAATTAACTTTAGCTGACAGGAGTCTACAAAGATTTACCTTCTTAAAGAAAAAGTTTGCTTTTTGAAATGAGAAACAAGAAGATCAAGATATACTAGGTAAATAAATTCTAAATATGAACTACTTGCTAAATCTCATGATCAAGAAATGGTTATCAACATATGTCAGTTCAAGATACATTGACGGAGTAACACTTAGTGGCGAAAAAGAAATTCTTGAATATATTTTCAACTGGTACACATTGTAATTCAGAGAATTTTATTAATCATGAGACATTTGAGCGCATGATGAACTTTATTTAAAGATTTTTCTTCAGTAGTTCGTTACTGATTCTTTCAAATATGAAATGAGGAGATAATGACGGAGTTTATTCGTACTGCTCAAAATAGTCAAAAATTGATATTGATTAATTAAGATTTACTCAGCTAGTTTTATTCTTCTTTATTAAATAATGTCGAATGTGTTGTTGTAGGCACGCATTACAAGTGTCACAACTAACATTCCTAGGACATTTTTATTTTTCTCAAGACTATCAAGAATTTTTTTTTTCATTGTGTTCTCTTCGTTTTCGTGGAAAGCTTCTGCATAGCGTCATTTGTTTCTAGGTTTGACTACAGAGTAAAAATAAAGATATACGATAATTTAGCAGACTCTTTAACACCCTATATTAGTTTTTTCAACTATGCGGGGCTTTGATTTATGTCGTTCATCGTTACAGTTATCAAAATGAAGTTTTCAATCATTTCTTAGATCATCAAACTGTTGGATATATACCATGAAATCAAAGATGAGACCCATGTCAATCGCATGAATAAATAATTAGCACGGCTGTATTCATACTTATTGTCTTCAGTTGAAATATAAAAACTCAAATTCTATTATAGATTTCTTTTTTAAATTACGAGCTATCATTTTTTTTAAAGACTTTTCGCTAATCCATGATTTTGGTTATTTAACAGATTCATAATGGAAATGTTTATTTCCACACGATTTTTGTAGCATTATCATTTTACCTTCTAATGTTCTTCTGATTCTCGGCTTTTTCTTTGTTTTTTTTGTCAAGATACTCAAGATTGATCTACTCAAATAAACACCATATTGTGGTCATTCTATTGTATTGTTGAGAAATTAGACGTTCCTTACTAAATGATTTATAAACACTTTCATGCAAGAGCTAATAGTGAACCGCATATAAACATGTAAGTGTCCTTTCAATTTACGAGAAGAAAAATGACTTTGCTAATGAGAACATACAGTAATGGAGAAGTTTGAATTCTTTTCAATGTGACTTAAATTTGACTGATTGACTGCACTTGGACGACAAAGAATCGGCAAACTAACATGTTTTTTTATTCAAGCACTTGTTCATATTTCAAACACAGGTGAAACAAAACGAATCTTTCGATAAGCTCTTGCAATACGTCAAATACTGTCATTATTTTTCATTTTTACGTGCAAACTCTAAAGATAAAATGCCGCATTTATTTACATAAAAATTTGAGGGTGTGGGCGTAGGTGTGTGGGTGTGGGTGTGGGGTGTGGGTGGGGGTGGGTGTAAACTGTGGAATGGCACCCACACCCACCCACACCCTTCCTTTGTAATCAGCATCGTTTTTTGCCTATTCTCTATAAATCTGAGCGATTTTGAACGAAAAATGACGAAAAAAGTCGAAATTCACCTGCCCAATTCTCTGATTTTTGAAATTAGAGACAAATATTTTTTAGAGAAAGAAAAAAATTAAAAAAGCGGAGTTATACTTTTGAAGCCTGGATCACGGCGCATCTTTTAAGACATGAACGAACTCTCCAGCTCTTAGTGCAAAAAACTAGATAGCTTTCTCCGAAAAATGGACGTCTTTTCTCGAGCTGATATTTTGTACGGGGCCCCCGAGGTTTTGTAACTTTGAAAATCACATGGTAAGAGTCTCTTTTACTTGGGGAATCGGGAAAAAAAACTTTTGGAGCTATATCTTTAAATGGAAAGAAAAGAGAAGCATCGCGCTGAAAATGAAAATTTTTGAAAAAACGGCACTGCTTTTCGTATTTTACAAATTTCGCCACGAAAACAGACTCTTTTTTAAAAAAAGAAGGTGATATTCGTGATCAACGTGAAAAGGGCTATCAGAATATGTATTTAAAAAAAAGAAAAAAATTCACTTAAACTTTGAATTACGCGCACCTTAACAGATAGCAATTTATGTGGCTTAAGTTTCGAGTATAAATTCAATCATCCGACTTGCTTAAAATTCAGATATGATTGGGCGCAGAGTGATAAGTATGGATTGCGGCAGAAGATAAACGTTCGAAAACCAAATCTCTGTTAGACTTTTTCTATTCTAATCAAAGCTCATGTGCAAAATATTGGGTCAAACATTGATTACTCTAAAGAAAAGTGTGCACAATCATCGAAGACGGCTTAGCTTCACTTGTTGTACATACAAAAAATTATCACTCTGTTAATTTTTGAAAGCTTTATACGCATTGTCGAGAATTATAATTGGTGTTATGTGTAACGTCTATACTGGACTATTCACGTTACCAGGTGTAATGGACGAACATTGCATAAAATTTGGTATCTCAAAACAACCGCATCAATTAAATTTTTCTGCAATCACAGTTATTTTTTTGTTTTTNGAACGTACGAAACACACATTTTCAAAATATTTTTTTTTCTAAACTCATTCTCGATTATTAATCATTCGAGAAAATGCTGATCTCGATCGATGATCGAGAGAGGACTACTCTGAAGCAGTCTGATGGAGATCGAGCCATCTCAGGATCAGGCAGGTTCTACAATCCGGCTTACTTCAGTTATCTGGAATAGAACTAATTAAAATGGAAATAAATTGAAAAAATTTCATAACATGCTTTTACAGAAAAAAATAATAAATGCGCTATATGATAGGTTCGAACGCGCTTTCAAAATGTATCATGAAGATCTAATTCAAGATCTTGGCACAAGATAATCACATTATCTTGTACCTAAATTTCCGAGATCTGTTCACTTTTCTGTACCTAAGATCTTGTCCAAGATCTTGGGTACAGATAAGTGAACAGATCTTGAAAATTTAGGTACAAGATAATACGATTATCTTGTACCAAGATCTTATTACAGATCTTAGGCAAGAATTCGTAAGATCTTGGGTGACGCATTCTGAAAGCATGGTTCGAATCTATCATACAGCACAGTTTTTACTTTTTTCTGTAAAAGCAGGTTTTGATATTTTTCACTTTATTTTCATAATAATTATTTTTCTCCTGAATAACTCAAGCAAGTCAGATGTTGGTCTGATTATCAGACCAATTTAGGGTAGTCCTCTCTCGATTATTGATGGAGATCAGCATTCTCTCGAATAATCGAGAAATAGTTTAGAAAAACTTATTTTGAAAATTTATGTTTCGTATGTTCAATCATGTTGTTTATATACAGCTGTGTATGCATAAAAAAACGGTGAATGACTAGAGAGCATATGTAAATACACTAATGATGTCGCTTTCTGTTTTACTCAAGATCTTTTGAGAAGATAATAGTAAACGATATCTTCTCCATGATCTTGCCAAGATCTTTGGTACGGATATATCTGATACGACCAAGATCTGAACAAACGAATTATCTTTTAAAGATCTTGATAAGATCTTACCTACCGATTCCAAGATTTCAAGATCTTGCTTACAAGATGTTTCACTAGGGCTGGACTTGTGTCTGTTTTATTCTTTCCGTCTTCGTGGAAACCTCCGCCTTATGTTAACCCTTCCTGGGTAATCCTGCCTGAAACATATAAACTCTATTAAAAGCTTGATTACAGAGATAACGCAAATATATGTGGTATTTTATTAAATTCTCCAACACAGTCTTAATTTTTTGGATTCACAATGAACTTTTATTTAGTTTACTCATCGTTATAGTTTTCAATATTTTCTTGAGTTGCCAAACTGTTAGGTTTATATCATGGGATCGAATATGAGATCCATGGCAATCACGTGAGTAAATGATTAGCACTTCTGTATTTATATTAGCTGTCTTCATTTGAAATTTAAAAACTCGGATTCTATTGCAGATTTCTTTTTAAAATACCAACCATCGTCTTTGAATGATGTCTGGCTACTCCAACTTATTGATCTACGGTTTTCATCATTCAACAGATCCGTTATGGGAACGTCGGACTATATTACAGTCTTCTAACATTTAATTCACTAAAATGGTCTACAGATCTCATACAAAGAGCAGAAAAATTCTTGATGAATGGTTCTGCTTGTTGAATACTTTCCACTATGCCCAGGACGATCATTACAGTCGCTGTAACAGTCAAAAAAAATGATGTATACTGTCGCTACCAAACGCGCGAAAAACTATGAAAACATCGGTCGTTTATGACCGGACTTGTTTGAACTGGGTAGCGAAGCAATGCGAGAGAGTCTTCAATCTATGGTAATCCATTTGATAAATGTCATTGACAATCATCGGTCTTGCTTGTTGTTCAAGTTTTCTCAAAATGAACAGCGAAATTGGGAATAAAACTAAGCAATGTACAATAGTCTAGTGCTCATTTGGTAGACTCCAGTGCAAATGACAGTGTATGAGGATTTCGAATTATCTTAGCCTATATAACGTCGCAGTAAAGTAGTTTTTTGTCTCACTTGAAATTCATCAATATAGAAACTCATATCGAATCATCAAAAATAGAATAATCATTAATCAAACTGATGATATTGCTACCCCACAAGTTTTATGCATTGAGACATTGAATACACATATAAGGATTAGCAAAAATTAGTCGATATCTTCTGTTGCTTAAGTATTAAACGGTTAGAAGATATCTGATCATTGTCTTAGGAATCATGGAAAACTGTTTAAGGAGATGAACAGAGTCTAAAACACAGTATGTTACTCTTAAAAACGAGTTATCTCGATGAATGTGCCTCTGTCTTTCTATACAATTGCGATATTTTTAGAATTCTATTATTACCATCATCGTACACTCTTTCTTCTTTTTCTTCTTCATTTGCTACTGTAATGTTTTCAGTCATTTTTCTGTTCAGTTTATTTTTTTTTGTTGGTCATCGCTTCGATTTAATTTCGTGTTTTCTTTCATTTTATTGCTGCTAAGATAAATTTTCTCGGTCTTCATTGCTTATGTTCCATATCTGTTGTCTTTATCAGCATTCATACTAATATTCTACTGATAATTTCTATTGAAGTCAATCACAGTATTTAGTCATTGATCAATTTAATCATCACAACTTATGATGCTTCGGAAGATGCTAACATATGACACAGTATGTGAAAATTTATCTTGATATTTCCCAATTCGTATTTTATTTTCGGGCTAAACACTGGCATTGGTTTTAGTCAAGTTTTTTCTGTAAGAAGGAACAAAAATATCTGTAATTTTGAATTTAGACTAGCTATGAAATAGTCTATATCACGAAATTTTTTTCTTCTTTTTAATTATTGAATGTTACGTATATGGATAGGGAACATTTCGAATTATATGCCAACAAGGATATTTGAATTGATAATTTCAAATACAAATGTGTATTCCTTAACTTCATTGTGTCGTTAACAATCATCAAAACAATGATTTCATGCCACAAACACAAAAATAATTTACATAAATCGGTGAATATCATTATTGTCCGCTGAAGAATACAATCATGATGTAAATCACAGCGCGAAAATAGTACATTATGCATACCACTGGGGAAAATAACTACCTAGGATTTACATAACTGTTTGTTTTTCATCTACTACCTTATAACTATATTTTCATGAAGAATATCAAGCTATATTTCACTAAGTTTGTTCTGTTTTGTTTAATGTACTATCAGGCTGTTGCTTTTACTTTTCTATTTTTCTCTCTCGTTTATTCACTTCACACAGTCTCCATCATCGAGTAGACAATCAAATCGGCAAATGCAAAGAAAATATCAAAATCAACAATGTCGAAAAAGTGGTCCCATTTCATTCGAACTGATGGGAACGCAGCAGAATCAGCTTTACTAAGCAAAAGTATGCTCGATTCTGAAGTTTTGCCGTCCACACTATATGAATCCTAATTCAGTTTATCAAACTTATATTCTAAGACCAAAGATGATGAAACTCTGACAAGCGGATGCCAAGAATCTCAATTTCGTTATAATTTATGTTGACAATGACAATAAAGTCACAAGCCGTTTCCAGTAATTAACCATATTTTTTGATCGCTTATAATGCATTAATCTTTACAGTAGATTGAATAATAATGGTTATGGTGCCGGCATTTTATAAAACTGCAGTACAAATACAAGTACACACATAAAGTACAAATAGAGATTTTAATGAGCTCTTGTGATATGATAAGATATATTGCAGTGGTCGTGGCTCAAAATCAACAATAGCTATGAGTTGATATCTTTCAAAAGATTATTTCATAATGTAAGACTCATAAATACGAAAAAACTTATCTTTCAACTATATCATCAAGATGAAAATATATTTCCTGATATGAAAAAGATTTATTTTCTATGCAACATTTCGTTGAGTTCAGTTATGTCAATAAACAGATGTTAGATCGCGCATTCAACAGCACGTGTATTTCTAAAAGAGCGAGCGTTAGGTCATTTTCGACTAGATGTTCAGTAATAGCACAATCGAAGTGAGTTGATCTGCGATGTGGAAGATGCTGATGCTTGCTCAATTGTGAACAAAAAACGTGATCAAAACTCTGGTCATGAAAATCGTGGACTTTGTTCGATGAGAAAGGAATAATTTTCTCAAAAACATGGCAACCATTTATATGGTGAGAAACATTCTCCTTATTCTCCTCCTTGTTTCTGCTGCTATGTAATTGATAAAATAATATATAAAATATTTAGGTCTGTGAATAGAAGAGTAAAGCTTTATTGTGATTTATTTTGTTAAATTTCTTCTCTTTGCATTTATTTTTCCTTTTTAATTCGAAGATTGCGCTACTAATTGCTTGGCTGTCTTTCTTTGTGTTGCTTACGCTTTTGTGAAGTGATTTTCGTCCGTATAGGTACTAAAAAAGACGAACTATCTGATTGCATGTTTGGTGTTATACTAGCTGCAGACAACATTCCTTTTTTTCGAAATATTGCTCAATGGACAACGATTTTCAGATGTTGATTCCATCAGTTAGTCGAAAAGAGTCGATAAAATATGTGTTATACTGATAGAAAGAGAATTCCGTCGTCACTTATTATTATTTCGATTAGTTCTAAAAGCGAAACAGGTCTCATAGCTATTGTGTGTCTCCTATGGACTGGCTAGTCTCGTAGTTTCACAGACGAAATTTCAAGTTTACATTTGATAAATTAATAGTAAATATTATTCACTGAAGTAGACAGTATAAAAATCCACATTTGTTGTCATGTGGCAATTAAAACACAACTGACACTCTTCACTCCATTGCTTATAGAATAACTCTTAGCAATCGTTGGTTTGAAAGTAAACGAAGAAAATGTTAGATACAAGAGTTTTTTTCCGTGTTGTAAAAAAAGAAAATGAATTGAAACTATTGACAAATTTATTTCAGCATTAGTCTTCAATATGAATTTGGGTTGACATTGTATTGAAAGTGTGATTCGCAGGAACAAGAAAGATGTAGGTGTACAATGCATCTGCAGCCACACGCCAAACCCAAGTGAGTTGGTCTTCGAAGTAGTTAATTCTACAGATAGAGTCATAATTTGTAAAAAAAACTATCATCTTAATCGTCTGATCTAAATAAATTTTGACGGAAAATACAAAGTGTATCCTCTTCTGTCGATATCTCAATTTTGGTCTCTGAAAGACTCAAGCCCATTTTAATTGTGCATAAAACCATGTGAACTCTCAGTGTAAATGAGAAAAAAAATGATTCTTCAATTCCTTCTCTCTACAACACTCCTCGTAGAATTCGATGAGCACATCACTACAGCTATATGCATCAACAGAATTCATCCATTATTATTGATTTTGTGCCCCCCAAACCGTAGATTACCTCAAATCAGAAAATTTAGTTTATGAATTTTGGGATCAAGGCATAGTGCAACTAAAAGGGCATGCTCATAAACCATGTTTACGCCACTGTTACGGCAATCTAACATACCGGAACGAAATGGTAAAATAAAGAATTCTGTAGAGAAACAGCAATTAAACTGTTACTACTACCGCATTTTCTCACATCCTTTATAGTTGCTGCTTGGGAAGCTTCCATTACATGAAAACAATTGAACAGCGGGTGTTTGACTACGTTCTTTCAGATGCACTATGCCTCAGTCCTGAAATCCGCAATCAAGTTTTTTAGACGTTTAAATTACTAGATATAGAATGAAGAGAATACAGTCATTCGCACTTATTCTTATCCACCGAGACTTACATTTGGGTGCGTATTGATGAATTGAAGAAAGTACCTGCCAGAATTTCGTTGAAACTGTACTCTGAAAATCATTTCTGAAACCTGATTGAAAGAAATTTGTCGATATTCAATGGAACTAATTGTTTCCAATTGGAAGACATAGAATTGGTAATGTAAGATAGTTTTCTGTCCGCTAGTCTCTTGTCATATTTTTTACTCAAGCACCTGCTAGTGTCTTGGATACAGATGAAACAAAACTTATCTCTGGGTAAGTTATTGAACTGTGTTACGTACTGTTGGTACTTCTTGTCTTTATGTGCAACTTTTAAAGACTGAACCTTGCATTTAATCACATAAAAATCTGGATGTAGTTTAGACTTGTTCATTTAGGAGCTTTCAACATTATGTACTGTCAACGATTTTGCTAGGCTGGCATATTTTCGGCTTTTAACTTCCGCCTAAATACTTTCGACGTTTGGTAACTTCTATGTATCTTATTAAAGTTCAGTCTTGACACTCTTTTATGATGATAGCGTCTGTATTATCGGATACAGCACTTTCTCCCTCTTTTTTGCCAGAAATCTAGTCTCAGTTCGTCCTTAGACAGTCTTCATGACTACATAGTAGTGTATTCAGTTTTATATCTCACTCTATTCTTGCTTTTCTATCTGTGCTATTATTCAGATGGTTAGTATCTTTAATAAACGGGGCACCAGAGACTAAGGGTTAACAGTTACTGTTTTAAACGGGAATTAGAAAGTTTCGAACTTAATTTTCGTATTTTTTAGCTAGGTCAGAAATATTACAGAAGAAATCCATTAATATATTAAAATATTTAACAATAACTCATTTTATTTACGCCAAATCTGTAATTAATTATTAATACTGTAGTTTAATAATTTGAAGACTTCATAGTTGACTAAATGCCTAGGCAGCTGAATATAAACATTGAGATATGTTTATGCTGTGAGGTATTTAGCAATTGCTCAACACTGAGTTTCTTCGAAGTCGTCATTTTTGAAATCCTGCAATATCTGTCCAAAAAATGTGCCAACTCAAAGTAGGCACTAGTATGTTAAACAGTTTCAAGAAATTCCAGTAGTTGATCAGTCATTTTGGGGTCTGCTATCAAATGTACAACGACCATAGCCTCTAAATCTGTTGTAATAATGCTATCCGTGGCCTTATCTACATGTATGCCTTTTACATCTTCAAGTAGACTTTTAAAAACTGATATCACTTGTATCAAGTTAAAAATTTCGTTTCTTATTTATAAGTTTCATATATAAAGTACGGTTCCAAAAAAAACTACAATAATGGTGTGAGTATGGATGATTGTGAAAGAGCTGGTATGGATCTGCATTTTATCCAGTCACATTCATTTACCCGTACATCTGCGCCATCCACTCTATCAGATCGCTGATAACAATAGAAGATTGAATGCAGTTGCTATTTGAGTCAACCGATTGACTCAGGTTGTTGTTGGTGGATGTGAATCTGAATGATGATAGGATGAATGCGTATGAATGTTGGCTTTCGTGTGAGTGTGCTGAACAACTACTTAGCGTTACACGCTAACACTCACATTCACAGAATTCATAATAATCGACTGGAACTTCAAATACAGGTGGTCGACCAATGTAAATCGACAATAGCTCTCATATATTCATTCATCGGGGCATCAAATATATATCAAGCAATGCCAAAAAACGTGAACTATGGACTGAACAGATTGGTCTCTCGCAATGAACATCTTGTGAACACATGAAGTCGCAAAAATTGGTGAAATTCCTCAAATGGATGTGGGTAGATAAATAGAAAACCCAACTGCACCCACTGACTTATTTCGTCAGAATGAAAATTCAGAAGAGGCAATGCACTTTGCACATTATCATTCTTCGGAGATCTTTTTCTCAAAATGCATCTTGAATACAAGACTTTGGTCTTTCTACTTAAAGAGTTTGATATCTTTCGTTCATCAGAAACACATTAGTAGATTTTTCTCCTTTTTATTGCTGTTGTATCATATGCCTTGTAATGGACATTTTTTGCGAGAGAAGTTTTTTCTGTTACCTTCTACCATCGAGGTACCACATTGCAAAAAATTGCTCAACATAAATCCTACAGTGGAGAGTTTATTCTTCTCAATAGATAGAGATTCAGGCCTATCGCTTCATGGAACTGAATGGAAACATTGTTCAGCATTTAGTATTATTCTTTTCGCATTATTTATGAAGACGGTATAGTAAAATGTCGGCTAGATACATAATGGTAGGAATTGATATAAGATACGAAAAATTAATTTATTATGATAAGTTTAAAAATCTTAATTAAGCATTGACAGTAACTCGATAGTTTATGCTACTAGTCTCTAGTATCGACATGTCTATACAGAGCTGTCTTTTATTCCTTTAGCGGCATTCAGTTGTTTTTGTACCATCGGAATATCCTTCACATGGTCGATGTAATGATGAATAATCGTCAAATCGTTGTCTTCACGTGTCTGCTCCATATGCCTCATGATATCTATATAATCAACTCTGAGTTCTAAAAGTTTCTTAAGTAACTGCAAATTGAAATCGTGATAAAATTTAGTGTCACAAATGTAATTCTCGTCGTAAATCATTCGATTGAGACTGGCCAAGAAAAGGTCACCGCTCGAATGGTGTCCAATATGTATGAAGAAATGACCGAAATGCACGCTTGCAGAAAAAAGTTTTTGATACCAAGCGTCCGAATGATGCAATTGATAGTTCACTCTCTCAACTGACTCATAATCAAGTTGATAATCAACCTGGACATGTTGTTCTGGCTCACATAAACAATGTTCACAGTGATTTCGATATTCGTGTAAAGAATCACAGTTGATCCAAAAACTATTATATTGGCGGATTGGACGCTGGCATGCATAGCATATGGCTGAAGGTCTTTGGATAGGTTTCGGATGTAACTCGATCCATTTTGACGAAGATCTTAATTTGTATAAAATTCGATTTCGAAGAATATTTCGCATTGATTCCATTATTGGACGAATCATCTGCAAGATTTCCAGCCGCGCATATTCTACTTGTTGTAATCCTTGATGTACGAGATATGGGCACTCGCTTTGACGAACATAATGCATTAGTTGTTCTACTCCTTTCATTGAAATTGACCAGCTCTGCTCACATTGTGACGCATGAGGATCAAGCCAACGTGCTCGAGCCAAATGAAGAAAGTAAGTACTATCAAACACAAGTATGCGCTCGTATTTCCAATCGATTTCGCCAAGCGGAAGCGATTGGAGCAGTGATTGAACTCGAGTGTTTCTTTCATTTTCATCGTTCGAGATAGATAGATATTTAGTGAAACAAAAGACAAATTTGTCATGTGCTTCTTTCCCAAGAAAATTGAGCAACTGCATTAAAGGCTCCCAATAAGCAGTGAGCTCAGAGTCACCAGACTCTATCAGAACACAGATGGCATTCAAATGCGTTAGGTTTGAGATATATGACAGTATGTGCTGCATCGTTATTTCGTCGTGAGTCGGACCGCGTACATCAGAAAAGCCAGGAGTATCAATGATGCATAATTGTTGCCCATTTCCGACATCGAATGTATGCGATCTGCAACGCTGAGTTGTGGATTGATCAGAATCATTAGCATCCTCGTTAGGATCGTTACTGCCGAGTAGAATGAAATGTGGTTCTTCTTCCATCATAAACGGAAACATAAATGAGACACACACACGCAGTATAGATCTACTCGATTGAGCTTCTAAGAAAGTATTGAATTTTAGACAGTTGGCGATGGTGTTAATTAGCGTTGATTTTCCGACTCCTGTTTTACCTATTAGAACAATATTGATCATCTTATCAGTGGAAGGCACAGCTGAGCGATAGTCCGATTTTTTCGTTGTGTGTATAACAGACTCGCGCACGCCACCCGTTGGAATATAGTCCGTTGAGGGAAACGTTTTTATCATATTTAGCTCGTGTGAACAATAGGAGAAATCGATATAAACTAGATTCAACTCAGGGTTTCCTGCACGCTCAGTAGCCATCAATGTCAATATGTCTTGGAGTTGCGACTCATGCGCTGCGTTTAAACTGTCATTTGAGCACAGTATGCGTTGTCGCTGCCCATCTTTAATTAATTTTCTTCGGATTTCATTTTCATCATCACCTTGTTTGATACCACATCTATCGGCATTCAAGTAATCAAACCCTTGGTTTTTCAAATAAATGATAAAATCCTGTTTTTCTTCTAGATTTCTCAGGTCACGCTTTATATTGTCGACGACCCGCTTCAACTTCGTGTCTTCCTCTTCGATCCGTAGGTCACGTTCAATAGCTTCTTGCGGCTCTTGGCCTTGACGTATTCGTGAAATCAAATATCCACCTTGTTTCTTTTCTTCATCATATTGCTTTATTAATTTTGAGACTCTAGTGTGGATCGCGTCGAACTGTTCTTTTAGATTAGTTTCCAAAATATCGGAATTTGTATTTTTTCGAAATGTTTCCCACATTTTGCTAACACAGGATAATCGAAGCCAATGGTCTTCAAGCTTTGTTGCGATTCTTGGCTCGATGGGAATAAATGTGATATTCTCTGCATGTCCATCTGAATAAAAGATGTTGATTGGATGAAGAATATAGTTGCAAGGTTGTTGGTTAGCAGGAATAGTTTTGATGTTCTGAATTGTTTGGCACACACTGAGCAATGTAGACTGATCTAACAAATCAGGCCTATTCGAATAGACATATGTAGAAAGAATTCCATCCAGTGCTTGTTCATCAATAATTAGTTCCGTCTCCTGCTTCATGCACTGACATATTTTACGGAGGGTGGCATCGATCATTTTTGTATCATTAGGCGGCAATCTCAGGAGAACGACAACATCAATGCCCCAATCTACTGCGGTAATGACATGAGTGGCAGGAGCTGTACACGTTTGTTGTTGGATGCTTCTCTCGTCAACTAATGCTTGACTTCGAACAAGGTATGAATAATAGAAGATGCGAGTACATTCGTCAATTGCAAATGGATAATCAACAATTAAAGCAATACCGGCTGCTGCAACCAAGTTCGATAACACACTCAATCGAAGGTCAGTAGAAAAATCGATGAGTCGAAGGAGATTTTGAGTTTCCAGCTTGTCCCCACATTTTATCTCACATTTTATTGGTGGATATAAGTAGTCTTCCTTCATAGTTAAGTTGATACTTTGCGATTCTAAAATACAATCCTGGTGTCCATCATAGCAATGTCCTATACGGCCTTCTGGAGTGACTGCTTTGCGCACAAGGGTATTTGACGTAATATCTTTAACTAATGAGGTCTTTCGGTTTAGCTGCGATTCTAACGCTGGAACAATCGAGATAATCGATCTCAAAATGAGCGAATCACGATGAGTAGAATTTATTAGTTCCCTTGTATTTGGTGCAGTTTGATTTATAAACCATTTTTCTCCTTCGAAGGCGATCCAACTGCTGACACATAGAATGAAATGTTTGGCATAGATGCATTCCACCCATTTGTCTGGCAACTTCATGTAGCCATAGTAAGCACCGGCCAATTGACCATAGATAGCTGCTGTTGTGTCTGTATCATCGCCCAAATTAACCGCTTTTAGTGCACCTGTCTCGAATGAGTCTCCATCACTCCAAAAGGCCCATAAAGCAGCTTCCAAAGCATTTACAATATATCCTTTTCCTCGAATTCCATCTAGATATCCACCTTGTTTTTTGTACGAACCTTGAGCAATCGTCATAATATCAGAATGAAGTTTTTTGTTACCAAACCACTCGCGATGATCATCGTAAAATGTATTGCTAGTCAGTTTCTTTTTATCCTCACCTTGAATAGCAGCCACAATTAGTGCTCCGTAATAACGACATGCATCATATGCTTTCTCATCTCCGTGGGTGATTTGGCCACTAATACCCGAATAGTCAACAGCCAGTTCTGGGCGTCGATAGAAGAAAAGTGGTACAGGTGCAAGACGCATCAAAGCTCCATTACCAGCCACACCATCTTTGCTGCAATGTACATCGAATGCTTGAAGAAGATCACGATCAGATAGAGAATCCATTTGATCCAAGAGAATATCATGATCATGTGCAAACTTGTTTTGACGCTTTTCAAAATCTTGAATTGATTGCCGAGTGGCTGCACCAATATCAAAGCAATGACCGGTCGATGACATGTACCCATGCCGATACCACCACTTATAACGAACTAGTTGATCGTATGGAATAAAGTCTCGACAAGCAATCAGTGAATTAGCCAAGCAAAGCGCCATAGAAGTGTCATCGGTGAACTACAAAATCGAACTGCTATATACTTCGTATAATTAGATTCGTTACCTGTCCCCGTTGTAGTCCCCATGTTCCTCCCCCTACTAGGTCTGTCACGGGATTTGCAACTAAATAACTGTTAGGTCTGAATTCCACATGAGCACCAAGAGCATCACCCACAGCCAAGCCAAACATCGAACCTTGAATACGATCCACTACATTAGGACTGATTTCTTGCAGTGGCGCAAAATCTTTCTCACTGATTTCAAACTCATCAGGTTTCTTAATGGATGTTTTATCAGCATCGTGGAACTGGCACTTGAGCCAAGGCTTGCCTGTTTTAAGCAAAATACATGTAATTTGATTAAGTAACAAAACTTATTGAATGACATCTTTCAATTCAATGTGTCATATCAAAGGAAGCTTTTCTAATAAAGTATAAAAGATCAATAATGCTTACTTTTATCGTCGTGTATGGAAGGTGTTGTCGGTTCCATTTGTGTATCTGCAAATAAATGAAGAAATAAATTCTTTGAAGCAAATGTTCTGCAACATTAGAAAACTATCGAACGACTTCAGTGTAACGAAATATGAAAAATAAATTGACATGCAAACAAATGTCTAATCTTTCGAGAACTTTATTAATGAGCTGTCGGTGATGGAACCAATACGAATAGAAATATTGGTATCGTTTGAACAGTATGTATTGATCAGTTTTATTTGCACCTTAAACTCACACAAATCGATGAGTTATAAAAAGCTTTGCTTAAATTTATTGCTCAATATCATTACTGATTAATCCTGATCTGTAGACAATAGACAATTCAGCTAAGCATCATTCGTTATATGATGTTGTATTACAAAATTCTCAATTCTCAATATTTCTTACGTCTGTATTGCTTGCAGTGTTAAAAAAGTAGAATGATATTATTGAGACATGTTATCTACCATTGCTTCCAACCTAGACTTGATAAGGGTGAAATCAAATGAAGAGTTTCAGTTTCAAACCTCAACATTCTGGTGACACTAACGCTCAGTTAAAAAAAAATACCTAGTCAACATTTCCTCTCGATTGAATATATACGATCGAAGCTGCTGATCAAACAACTATCAGCAACGCATTGATAGTGAAAGTAATCTTTTTTCCTGTTCCCTATAAAAATAGTCAGCATTACAAATAATGCAGAGCAGTAGGCGAAGCATTCTCTTTGTAATAGAGAAAATATATTGTTTATCATTAGCAAGACGAAACAAACGTGACACATTCATCTCGAAGTGATTGCAGCTCTAATCAGAAAAATTTACTCATTTCACATTACTCATATTTGGAGCCTATTAGCCATTCTATGTATCACATATCGAATGCCTCTTTCGTGTTCGATGATGGTTATTTATTATTAATCACTCTCAGTAAGCAAAAAGAAATGAAGAAAATTGCAAACATACCATTTTTACCTTTCATGGTTATATTTTTACACGTGTAAATGGTTTCTTTTCGTTTTGTCTGTCTTGTTTTTTGCTGTTATCGCTAGTGTATAGTTGGTTTTATCCTTTTTTTTTCTTTCTCTTCTTCCTAGCTTTTTTTTCACCGCTTCATGCACTGTCGATAAGAGCAGCATGTGGAAGAGAAAAATATTCAGGCATAAAAGAAGTCAAACACTGAATTATGTTGAAGCAGAAAATGACAACGTTGAGTAAATTACAACTATATTTCATAGACGAATACAAAAATGACTTCACAACACTCGTTGAGTAGCTTTGTTCTATCACCATGCACAGCCGTAAATGAACAATTTTCTATGTCGATTTCTCAATGTTCTGCATGTTGTCATGTGCCAAGCCATGTGGTTTAAACATCTACTTTAATAATTGCCTGCAGGCAATGTTGTTGCTACAAAATTTTCAAATTTTCTCGCGAGTCATTCATTGAGCTAAACTTTTCAGCACATAATGCTAATTAAATTAGTAATCCAACAACATGAAAAAGAAAATTTTCTGGTAGTTTTGAAAGGGGAAAAACAATATTGCGTTGATTGTGACGGTTCTGCTGAAGTAATGCGAGCGAATTTTGTTTTATGCTCGTACACGTCTTTTTGTTGACATTCTTCAAGCAGACTTTTGATTTGGTTGTGGAGCGAATAAGAGACAAATAAAATGCCCTTTTCAATTCGATAATGATGCCACACTCAATAGAAAATGGTTTTCGTTATTTTAACAATGCCATGAAACTAACTCAGGTACCTGTCTACAATGAAAATCTTAACTCGATCCGCAATGCATAAGGACATTCAATAATTCTATGTACTACAGACTATTCGACAAACAAAAATTCAGATTCCACTTATTTGAATTTTTCTCATTGATAAGACAGATATTTTTTGTTGCTCACTAGTTTTAGAAAAAAGAAATTGACTGAGTTTTTTTGCCTGCCATCATGTACTGTTCTTTTTCTTCAAATGGTATAATACGATATTGTCTCAAAACACTTCTACTGTTGTTTTCTCGACTCTTGTACAATGATCATTTTTAATAAATGCATTCTTTTGCAACTTGAAAAAAAAATTGGAAGAAATGAAAAAACTTATGGAAGTTTCGAATCATACCGAGTCATTACTAAAGAATGAGTCTAAAGTTTCGATCCCTCTCAGTAAATCGATGACATCTATAACAAACTTATATGAAATTATTGATCAAATTATGTCATTTTGTGGAGGAAGATTAGAACTATCATCTGAAAAAAAAAATAGTTCGAAATACATAAATCTATTACAATCTTATGGTCATTTTACTAATCTTGGGTGAAAATTTTTACGTTACATTTTTTGAAAAAACAACATATGTTGTAACATCTTAAGCAACATATTGTATTCTAGATATTTTTACATGATTCGAGAGAGTTCGGCAAGCTCCACAAGAATATGTATGTTTACAAAACTTTTGATCTTCTTTTCAATAAAAAGATTAAAGAAAATCAGAAAAACTAATACAAATTTTATGTATCAAATATCAGAGAGAGTAAATTAATCGTTCTAAAGTTTTAGCTGGTTGACTATTCCATCTATTCAGGCAGTTCAGAAGACTTATTTTCAGTTTCAGTATGTAACACTGCATCTTAAAACATCGATTAACTGTCGATCAACTAAAGTTTTTGAAACTTAAGCATACTATCTCATGAAAGATATGTAAGATTTTTATTATGCTGCGTCGTTTCATTCGATTTTTATGTTGGAAACAGGATTCGAATTCTTTTTTATATTCAGATTTTTGTAGAGCTTGTTGAACTCTATCGAGGTACATAAAAAAGTCTATTAAAAACATGTAGAAAATAATATTTTGCTCAACTTTAACGATTCAAACATTAAAGATTTTACATTTTTTGAAAACAATGTACCGTAAAAATTTTCACTCAAGATTAGTAAAATGACCATAAGGTTGTAATAGATTTATGTATTTCGAACTATTTTGTTCAGATAATAGCTCTAATCTTTCTCTACAAAATGACATAATTTGATCAATAACTTCATATAAATTTGTTATAGATATCATCGATTTACTGAGAGGAGCCGAAACTTTTGATTCATCCTTTATTTAAACGTTTGTTACAAATATGGCTACAAGAAAGTTTTATTCGATTTTCTTCAAATAATCAACATTTATATATATGTCAATGTATATCGATTTGTTCATCATTTAATAAGCAGATACAATTAAATAATGATAAAGATACAATTATTATATAGGGTGTCCAGTAAGTAACTCCACAAAGAAAAAGTTGAATATCTTCATTACAACTCGACCAAACAGGCTCATTTTTTTACCAAGGATAGAGGCATGTTCACATTTCAAATCCATACGGACAAGGTTAGTGGGAACCTTTGCAAAGTATCACTATTGACCTCAACAAGAAAATTTTACTTGTTCAAAGATAGAAAAAGAAAACAATATACTTACCATAGGTTCTCACTAATCNGCGTGAGGTAGGTTGAAAATGAGAGACAGACAAGAATATTACAAGAACTAACGTCAATATTTATCTTAGGAAAAAGTGGAGATAAAAGCATCATGTGTGTGAAATTCTTCAATAACGATATAAGTGTAACTTGAAAAATGATAATCAAAACTCGAATCACTTATGTAATATAAAACAAAACTTCCTTTTTCAACTTCCCAGGTCGAAAACTTACGATCGTATACGATCGTAGTTTTGTCGTTGGCTTCTTCTACACAAGACTTACGATTATCATAGATATAAGCTAAAGAGAATTTTATTGTGACGTATGATTTCTCTTTAGTTTTGTAGAGGGCGGGATATCTTCGAACATGTGGTCTCTTAGCGTAGCGCTAATGTTAAATGGTAAAATATTTGAAATATAAGCATAATTTAATGCTAAAGCTTTCGACTTTGCACATTTATCAAGTATACAATTTCGGTATTCATTTTAAGAAAGGTTAATGACGCTATATAGTCAAGGTGGCTTCTCATCAGATATACAGTCCTCAAAGCGACAGTGGCCTGCACTGTATTTTTTTATACATGCTCATATCTGTCATTAAAATTGAAACCATTTATTGGAAATAAAAGTTTAAGTATTAATTTTCCCCAAAGCACTAGAATTTAGAGCATAAGTTACGTTCCATATACTCAAAAGATGTTTGTTTCTATACGAATAATTCTATTAAAACGTATATTAATGAGATCAAAAGGGCATTCGGAAAACTTTCTTCTTTAGAAATGTTTCTATTGAGAAATTATCTCCAACAAATCAATTTATGTTCAAAAAATCACTTTTTCTACTACAGCAAAATTTCAATAGACCAATATATTGATAAATTAAAATAATTTCTTGCAAATAATTATTTTTGTTTAGATATACATCAATGAAAAAAATTTTAGTAAGTTAAAATAAACTTTTTAAACTATTTTCTTTTTGTTTAGATATTTTTCAATGAAACACTATTGAGGTAAGTCACACTAAATTTTTAGAATTAATTTTCTTTTGTTTAGATGTAATCCAAGGAAACAATATGTTGGTAAATTGAAGTCATTTTTTACGAATAATTTGTTTTTGTTTAGATATATGTCAACGAACAAAATTTTAATAAGTTGAAATAAACTTTTTATAATTATTTTTTCTTGTTTAAATATTTTTTGATGGAATATTATTTAGGTGAATTGAAATAAATTTTTAGAATTATATTTTTCTGTTTAGGATGATTTCTATGGAAAAATTAATGATAAATTGAAAGGAAATTTTAGAAGAAGTATTTTTACATATATTGTTATTGATTAGTTTCGTGGTATGAGAAAATGAATTTGAACACGAAATTGTTTTGCCTTGGATATATTTTCCTTGAAAGCTTTACTGGTATGGTGAAAGCGTTCGATTAAAATACATCCAAAAAAATTCGTCTTCGAATTCATTCAATCATACCATCAAACCAATCAATAATAATATATGTGAAAAGATTTTTTCTAAAAATTCATTGGCATATACCATTAAATTGCTGAAGGAAAAAATCCGGTTAATTAGTAGTTTTGATCATGCAAAGCATGGCGTAGAGCGGTAAATAATAAGTGAAACAACGTCCTTTACGGTCGTAAATTGTCGTTTACGACCATCGTAGTTGGTCGTATTTCGTCATGTACGACACGACGAGTTACGGTCGTAATTCAGGTGGCAAGTAATACGGCGAAATACGATCGTTTACGGTCGTAATTTATACTGTATACGACGTTGTATACGAAGGTTTACGACGGTCGTAACGCTCGACCTGGGTTAAGTAAATCAATATACGAATGGATGTTTTTGAATAAAATGCTAATTTGAAGTAGAAGGGAACTAAATTGACTTCGGTGCATACTAAATATTGGAAGAAACCATTCAATAGGGTAGATATGGACTATTTTCAATACCTTCCCAGAAATCGAAGCATAAAGCCTCATCACTTACACATTTTTTGTCATTTGTTTTTTTGACCAAAAACACTGATTTATAGTCTGGAATGTTTCCTACGCACCAATCTAAAAATCCTTAAAAAATATCTTCGATAATTCATTCATCATCTATTTTACTAGAAGGTCCTTTATTTATTCAGAATAGTTCTACATAAGAAA
>CAJNSZ010000530.1:62430-74544 GCA_905329745.1 Rotaria sp. Silwood2
AATCGATTTGGATATTTGATTCATTTCGAAGTTGTTCTAATGAATGAAATTTTTCACCTAATGAACGCGTCTTAATTGAAGAAATTGTTTTGTTTGTTCTTCATTAAATATTTTCATTAAATCTTTTGTTTTTATTTTATTTAATTCATCGATTAAATTTACATCAGTAGATTTTAATCGATATGAAAAACAGAATTTTATTCGCTGAATTAAGAAACGTGAAAAATGACATCAGAAAGAGAGAGATAGAGAGAGAGAGAGAGAGAGAGAGAGAGAGAGAGAGAGAGAGAGAGAGAAATAAAATCTACAAACGAAAAAGACAAATGATTTTTTATTTTATTTTAATGTGTCTTCTTTAAATCAGATGCATAACAAATGTCTTATCCATAGATTGTGTGTATGTTTTGTTTTTTGTTTCAAAGAGAATAAATATGAAATAACAACAAACAAAGAAAAGTTTTTACTCGACTATTTTTTAAGAACTTTGCCAACAACAACGGTTCGACCTTCATTACGTAATGTGAATCGACCAAGTTGAGGAAAACGTTTAAATGGTTCCATAGATATTGTTTGACCTGATTGAGTCAATTCAAATCTTGCAATTGCAACTTGATCGTGTTTAAATGCAATGCGTGATGAATTTTTTAGTGCATAAGTATTTAAAATGATTTATTTATGTTTTTTTTTAAATCCTGATTCTTGTTTTCAGAGCTCTTCTTCGTATTTGACATGACGTTGTATTACGAATTTTAACTAGTACTCGACAGTTACGTGGCCAAATCGATTTGACATTGGTTTGTCTTGCATCGAATGATGTTTATTTAATTATGCATAATATAGAAAATGATAACGATTAGAAATAATAATATCATCATTAACCAAAAAATAAGACTAATATAAGCCGTTTGGTCTTGAAACTGAACTTAATGTACTATTGCTATAGTAATTAAGAGAAAGATACGAATAAAGTCAGAAGTAAAGAATAACTCGGAACGGTATGTTAACTGATTTAGTTTGACGTCTGACATTAGTACTATTGATATTAAGGAAAAACTCTATAAGTTTCAGTCTTGTTTTTTGAGTATTAATGGAACTGAATAATGGTGGAAATTTTAAACTGGATGAATCTCAGAAACGTTGTTGCAGTCACTTACCATAAAGTCTAAGAAATATAAAACATTTGTGGTAATTTATAATATTGTAATGATACAATATTGAACAATACATTTCTTAGAAGTCTTTCTTTCTTTAAAATTGCTGCTTTCAATATTTCTATTCATGCATTTGACTATAGAAGATTCCTTAATTGACGAACTTCTAGACACTTAACTTATGATTTCAGAGATACTGTTGCTCCAAGTCTTTTTTCTTCTTATCCTAAAGTTAGAATATTTAATTTATCGATGTTTAAGTGGACAATAAGCTCTCTGAAATAAAGAAGAACAAATAGATTTATATACTAGTAATTAGCATAATAAATTTAAAGGATACAGATTCACGACTAAAAAAAAACAAATTTTCAATAATAAAATAAAAAGTGACGTCCTAAGTTTTAACAGTTTTTCGTGTTTTTAAGCGTTGCTGATGATTTCTTTTCTTTTCTAGTAAATAGATAAAAACTGATTTCCAACAGAAAAGATTAAGAAAATCTGCTTGTCTTCTCTTGCACTTAATTTAAAAAACTCGACACTTTGTCAATAAACTCTTTTCTTTGAGATTCTCAAAGACTTTTTTTCAAATTTTCGTTATATTCATCAATGACTGAGGAACTAACGAGAATAAATATTTTATGTTAGAATTCTTATACACTTACGAAGTCTGTTATTTAATTCTAACTAAACAATTTCGAACAACTATAAACACCCTTAATTGTTCGTCGTTGTACTAAAATGATGTTAATACTTAACGAACAAACATTAAATAGACAATTATTATCGAAATATTTACCATTAATTTTACAAGCATTATCAATAACAAAAACTAATAATGATAATAAAGTGAATGAATACCTTTGTGCACTTATAAAATGTTGAGTTAGTAAGATGAATTATCCAGCATCAATATCAATGGAAATACTTAAACAAGATTTTAATAATCTTAATTGTCATGATGAAGATTTTAAACTTAATAGAATAAAAATAATTTTAATGTCCATTGGATATAACACCAAAAATCTATACACAAATGCTTAGAATGTAACTTATAAAAAATTATTATCATTTATTATATCACCAGTATCTCTCATGAAGTCGGAACGTGCAACCTCTACGTGGTGTGAGAGAGAAACTTAAGGATATCTTTAAGGCTAATGCGCGTACGCAGAAACTATCGGGCAGCAGCGATAGTGGATCGCAACGAAGTACTTGGGCTGCGCTGAAGAAGGAAATGGTAAACCACTTCAGTATTCTTACCAAGAAAATTCAATGGACAGACAATCAACAAAGTTTCAAGCTATGGTGCTGGAAGATGAGACCCCCAGGTCGGAAGGCATGGAAAAGATGACTGGAGAAGAGCCAAGGTCGAGTACAATTAGTACTGTAAATAATGACGCTATTGAATCAAAGCCGAAAGGAAGTTCAATCGCTGAGCACTACAGATACAAGTGGAAAGACCAAAGCTTTTTAAAAACACATAAAATTGGCACATGGAATGTAAGAAGCATGAATCAAGGCAAGCTCGAAATAGTCAAATCAGAAATGGATCGAATCAAAATAGACATTCTTGGAATAAGCGAACTCAAATGGGCAGGAACTGGTCATTTCACATCAGGCAGCTACGAAGTATATTATTCTGGCAACCAAAACACCAGAACAAATGGAGTGGCCATGGTACTAAACAAGAAACTCGTTAATTCAGTAATCGGATATTATCCAAAAAATGATAGAATGATTTCTATCCGACTTCAAGGAAAACCAACGAACTTAACAATAATACAGATCTACGCATCAACTACAGAAGCAGAAGAATCAACAATCGACGATTTCTACATGCATTTACAGCAAATACTCGACGACGTTCCAAAGAAAGATGCCATCCTGATAATTGGGGATTGGAATGCAAAGGTTGGCGAAACGGCAGTACCTGATATAGTTGGAAAATTTGGTCTGGGAAAACGCAATGAAGCAGGTGAGAGATTGATTGATTTCTGCCAAGAAAATCATATGATCATCACCAATACATGTTTTCAACAACCGAAACGGCGACTATACACATGGACAACACCAAATGGACAACATCGAAACCAAATTGATTATATTCTCTGCAATAGACGATGGAAAAGCTCAATAACATCAATCAAAACACGACCAGGAGCTGATTGCGGCACTGGTCACGAACTCTTGTTAGCGTGTTTTCGAATCAAGCTCAAACAACATCACAATTCAACACAAACAGCAAAACCCGATCTACAAAACATTCCGTACAAATACAAGGTAGAAGTAAAAAACAGATTCGACGCACTCAATCTGACCGACAAAGAATCCGAAGAATTATGGCAAGACATACGCGACATAATCAACGACGAAACGAAAAGAAATATACTGACAATCCCAAAGAAAAAGAAAGACAACTGGATATCGTCAAACACTTTGGGAAATCGCAAAGACAAGACGAGAAGCTAAAGCAAATGGAAACAGACAAGCCTTCACAAAACTTAACGCCGACTTTCAACGTGCAGCAAGAAAAGACAAAGAAAAACAAATTATGCGAGAATGTGAAAAAGTAGAAGAATACAACAAGAAAGGTATGACAAGATATTTAATCAAGAAGATAAAATACTTCCGTGGACAATTTATACCCAGAAATGGCACCTTAACAGATCAAAATGGTAAATATTTAACAAATGGTGATGAAATCAAAAACAAATGGAAACAATACACCGAGGAACTATACAAGAAGGAAATCAATGGAACAGGAAATTTGACTCTCGATGATTATGAACTAGAACCAGATATTTTGGAAAACGAAGTTAAATTGGCCATGGAAACTTTAGCAAATGGAAAAGCACCTGGACATGATGGTATTCCAATTGAATGTTTCAGGACAATTAAAGAAGAGGCAGTGAAAATATTAAGAGGGTGTGGGTGTGGGTGGGTGGTTCTGCGCCTGGGCTATTTCTTTAAAACACCGACACCCACACCCGTCCCCAACCACACCTCACCAACACCCATACCCACACGCACCCATACACCACACACCCACACCAACACCCTTATTGAATATCAATGTTTTCGAAGTGAATAAAATGTTGATGAGATAGGGTTTTTGTTAAGTGAAAACATTCTATGATGTACTCAAAACGAAGTACAGACTACTAAACTCATATTGATTTTTAAGCGTTTCATTAATAAAGAACGACGTGCGGACTCAAATACATATATTAACAATATATATTTGAATGCTCATAAGAAGGTCAGATCCAAAATCAAATGTGAGCTCACATACTACGTAGCTTCTAACGTATTGTGCGCTGATAACTTTTTCAACATGCACGTGTAAAGTCAGAATTAATTTCAATTGATTCGATCTTATCTTGACAAATTTGAGTGTAGATATGGGCATCGATGTCGATGTCCGCGGTAGTATAGCTGTGTGTGTGAATAAAGATTTTCTCCTTCTGTGTATCCATATTCACTTACACCCACACCCTCACCCTTACTCCACCTGTATCCACACTCGCTCAATACTAGACACACATTCACAAGCAATAGCAACTTATTCCAATGTTTTTTTTT
Source organism: Rotaria sp. Silwood2 (assembly GCA_905329745.1). Classification (NCBI taxonomy): domain Eukaryota; kingdom Metazoa; phylum Rotifera; class Eurotatoria; order Philodinida; family Philodinidae; genus Rotaria; species Rotaria sp. Silwood2. The sequence goes on from CAJNSZ010000530.1 coordinate 67,164, forward strand.
AGTTTGTTTAATCTCTGGAAGGGTGGGTCCCAATTTTTGTTGAACTTTTTGATGACGAACTGCTCGCTCTGTGTGACGATGCGTCGACTTATAACTTAAAGCCGATACACAGTCATCAACATTTAAAGCTACTGTGGTAATGATCAAATTTTAAACATTCACAATAATGACAACACCTACACCTGCAGTTTTCCTCACAGCCGCAAGATGATGAGTAACAATCGTCAGACTCACACAAAGCATGACTGCAACAATAGGAACATCGACGGCAAATTTTCAGTGGACAACGTGTCAATCTACAGCACATCAGTTTACGGCAGAATCCCAGAAACTGACGTATCCAGTTTTTCCAGCGAGAGCATGGACTGTAACAGGAGCAGGAACAATATGACCAATCTTTTGATTTCAGTACACTCCGTAATGCATAAGTCCAACCAGTCATAGTTATTGCAATAACCACCCATAGTACTATCATGGTTAGGAGAGATACTCCATTTGTTCCGTAAAAAACCCATAGTAGTAACAAAAATAAAACGAAAGATAGTGGAAGAAGAATGAATGCACCAGTTAGAATACAGCACTTTTTATAGTAAGAGAGATAATAAACTAAAGGAATGGTGCAAGCGATTATACCAAGTAGGCCACCGCATGTGCCGATTGTATCAAGTACATCTTGACCAGTTACTGTGTCAATTATCCATCCTCCACAAGAGAGAGGTCCACTGAAGGTTGTACTAATGACGTCGCTACTGTTGTCACAATGATAGTACAGAGTATAATCATTTCCCAACATAGAAAAACAATCCGCTTCATATGATGGACATTGGTCACCGTTCTTCAAAATTGTCCATTTGATAAATAATGAGGACCAAATGATCGACCAAAAAACAGAGAAAATAACAGCAACTAGAATATTACTTACAAAGCGAATCCCACAAGGAACTGGTGGCACCACATTTTTAGCTTCTTTATCTATATCGATATAGAGATACTGTTCAATAACTAAGTTGCTGTTGTTTTTGTCTGTCTTTCCACTATCCTGCTCCTCGCTTTGTTCTTTAGGTTTTCCATTTTGCCCAGTACTATGACAAACTTTACATTCCAGAATATCATCTGAACGCTCTTTACTAACTCCCTGAGCTATCTTTATTCCTAGAGCGGTACTAGTAATAAACCAGTTAGCATTTCTATTAATCACGTTGAGGAGCAGGAAAATGATAAGGAATGCACCGAAGTTGGCAATGTAACCCACTACGGCATAATATTGCTGACTGTGTTCCATGATGATACGATGATCGGTGAGGAGAAGTCTGAACTTTTTATTTTGATTCCTAAAAAATGAACAGCATATGGCTACCATGAGACAAAATGACCTCTGCTAATGGTTCCTTAAACTAAGAAGAAAACATGCTTTCTTTCGTAGCCAAAACCATTAATTAATGCTACTGGCAGCTCTGTCTGCATATTAGATATCGGTGTTTGCAAAGTACACTCAAAGACTTCATTGTGCTTTTGTGCCGTTCAGTAAGACCTTCTTCTAGAATGCAACTTCAACAGTACTGTATCGAAGTATGAGTGCATGCGTGGATGTTGATCTTTTCTTTTAACACACTCACACCCTCAACTGTGATAAGTTTTTCACTCATTTATTGCTTTTAATGTTCGTTTTACTCTAGTATTAAACGATAAGACATTTTTGTAATTTCAATGCTGTAAAATAAAATAAAACAAAAGATTGTTCCAAACAAAGCTGATGTTGCTATAAAATTTTAGTCGGGAAATTTTCAATGAAACTACTGCACTTGATTATAAACAAAAGAGTAGCACATTATGATAAACATTCTACTACGATATTATTGCACAATAAACTGTTTAGAATTCCAGTAGCAACGAGATTTGAAGAAAGACGTAATTGATAATATCACTATTTGTAATAATGAATTTGAAAACAAAATAAACGAAGATTTTTAGCATAACTTATTGAACTAATGAAAAATTGATACGAACATACTGTACTGCAGGGATTTAAATATATATGATATTTGTGCTTAGTTCTGATAAATAAGTATTTTTCAAGAAAATCCTTTATTTTATGTATCATTGATGAAAAAACGCTTTTGAACGGATTTTCAGAACGGAGGTGCAAACTAGATGTGCACCAGTTCCAGTAACTGGGTACCCAGTCCGACTGGCTGTCCAGTCCGACTTGTACCCAGTCACGACTGATATATAGTCATTTTATCTTCATGCCGCCAAATGAACTCTATTTTTCACTCACTCCACACCCTCACACCACATCCACACCCGCCACTGATGAAGTCAAAGAAGATGTAGGGATTTCACATTTGAACGTTGAATATGGCTGTCCTGACAAATCTTCTTTGATTCGAAATGATTTAACTCGAATGTATAGAAGACATTCTAAACACATTTCTGGGGATTATTAACAAAAATAAACAACTTGAAATTCAAAGTACGAAATCTAATTGTTCATGGCGAAAATTCCTGATTTAGCAGTGTTTCGATCGATTATAAGCTTTTATTTAATACATGAGTCAATTATATTCGTTTTTATTTATTAAAACGAATTCAGCTGTTTCAATTTTTGATTTCAGTATCGATCCTACATGAGACATTTTTCTAAAAAAAGCGGTTAAAACCATTCATCGTCGAAAACAATTATTTGTAGCAAAGAAAATAGTTCGAAAGATTATTATAAAAATAAGCTATGTCTGAATAGATAGATCTCAAAAACTTCGTAAAGACATGAAATTTTTTTCTGATATCCTATGTTATAACAATCTATGTATAGAAATATGTAATTAGCCAACGAATTCCATGTTATAGCTTATATCAGTAATTCGATAGCCTAAGAATCACTATAGTATAATGTACTAGACAGAAAGAAAGTACTACTCGACTGATGGATGAAAGACCAAATGATTGAGTGCCCAGTTCCACTGGGTACCCAGTCAAGACTAGATACCAGTCTGACTGGTACCCAGTTCACCAGTCATGACTGGAACTGGTGCATATCTAGTCCAAACTGCAGTCCCGCTTTCAGCTATCAAGTTTTATTCCTGGACTCTTCCGATAATAATTTCGAAATTTGAAATTTCAATACGTTCTAGTTGGTGACCAAATCTTAGAAGATATTATCTGATTGATTGATCCATAATTTATCTGAAGTAGAGGATCTTACAATAATTTCATCAGTATCACTATCGAATCTTGAACCGCTGAAATATTGAGCTTTTGTTAGATATTCTAAGAAACTTAATGATAAGATCAGAACACCATTTTGCAATATAGAATCTCTTCGAATTTTATTCGATGGTTCGATTATATCTAATCTCCTACGATGCATCACTGGATTCGTTGCTCTGGATCATTAAATATTTCTCGAAATAATGTGAAAGCTTTCCTCAGTACCTCACACCAAAATTTTTTTGAAACAGTGAATGCATCACTATGAGACCAAAGTGTAAACTGAAAAATAAATATCATAGACTAGTTGCTTCATGTTGATTATCATACATCCCAATACTTCCTAGATCAATGAAGTTACCATTTGGCGGAGCGCTTACAAATAACCATTATCCTGCGAGAAAGTAAAACGAATAATTGATAGGTATTTTTTATTTAAATTACTAAGCAGAGACGAATTGATAAGAAAGGAGTTAGTTCATCAGAGTTTCACAACTATAAAAGTCATGAAATGACACTGAGAGCAAAATATTTTAATGCAGCACATTTCTCTATTTGTAACGTAAGTGTTATGACAAATAAATGACAGAAGAATTTGGAACGTGCATAGATGAGTGTGAGGTGTTTCGTTGAGGTGTCTCTTCACTTACAGTCATGTAGATCCCCTTAAGGTAAATAAGTTCATTATGCACCCTAATTGTACATATTCCTAGTTGTTCGTAAGTATTCACAGCAAAACGCACATTTTGTTTAGAGCTATACTGAAAATACTATTGAGTTTATTTTTAAATAACACTCTGTTACAATCTTCATATGATTGTGTTCTTTTTTTAAATAGCAGTGGTGAATATCTTATAGACTGCAACACGAAATCATAAGAGATGTATTTATCTCATGCACATTTTTACTAATCTTTTGGGTCATTTTCTTAAGCATTTAGACAAAATCTTAAAAGTTGAATCCCAATAGGTTATACACTAAAAAAAGGTACCGAACGAAACTCACCCATGGTTTCGAATTTTGAAACGGTATCGAAACCCTTCAGGGTTTGGTAAATATTCCTAAATAGTTCATTAGAATGATGTCTCCACTTGCGTCAATATTGTAGTAATAAGCTCATGCACTATATAACAGTAATATGTTATATCGAACTACTTTTTCTTGAAAATAGAAACTTTGGAAAAAGGTTCCCTAAAAAACCCAACATTCCTCACAATGATTGCAAATGGTCGAAAAAAAAACATTTCCAAAGCTTTTCTTATCTGACTAAAAAATGTTAAATGGTTCGGATTTCGTTGCAAAAACTGGAACCCATCTAGGTTTCTGAATGCGCTGAAAAGTCGTGTTAGGTTTCGCAAAATGGTGAAAAACCATTTGAGGTTCATCGTACTTTTTTTTACAGTGTACGGTAGCAAATGAATTTCTTCCCAATATTCGCCAAACATATCAGTACAATTTATATTTTTCTATAAGAAATTGACTCCCTAGGCTATTGTCATGAGAATCGAGTTTTTTCTTCGACACTGGAATGTTTCCTTTGCTTGGCGCACATATACATTGTAAAAAAAAGGTACTTTACCGAACCTTGAAAAAAGGTTCAGTAGATGACGAAAAGCGTGCAAATGTGTTCAAAGTTTCAAAAATAGAATAAAAAAATCCACGGAACCTTTAAAGGATCTTACTGTGTACCCAAGTGAAGATCCTTTTTACTTCGAAACCATTTTTAAGTTCCGTAGAGAAAAAAATAGGTTTTGTAGAAAAATACAGAACCTTTAGGATTTCGCAATAAATATAATGGTTTTATACGAAACCCAGTGCGGAACCTTGAGGTTTAATACAAAACCCTAAAGGTTCCGTATTTTTCTACAAAACTTATTTTTTTCTCTACGGAACTTAAAAAGGTTTCGAAGAAAAAAGGATCTTCACTTGGGTACACGGTAAGATCCTTTAAAGGTTCCGTGGATTTTTTTATTCTATTTTTGAAACTTTGGACACATTTGCACGCTTTTCGTCATCTACCGAACCTTTTTTCAAGGTTCGGTAAAGTATCTTTTTTTTTTTTTTACACTGTACATATTGAGGAATATAGATGCTAATATCGAATGCTGCGTAAGAGTACAAATCAGCGATGTATCTTCATGTAGTGTCTGATTGATTGTTCTAGAATACTTGAATCATAAGGTATTCTACATATTTTGGAAATCAATCAAAATACAAAATCCTCAATTTTCATTTGAAATATTTACTATGGAATTATGAAGGGAATGGAATGTACGTATGTTGGTTGATTACAGAACTTAATATGAAGATGCAGTAAATGCATATGTTTGCCACATTGAGGATGAATATGAGTTTGTAGGCAATCAGTTTTAAACTTTTTTGAAGCCATATCAGTTCTATTCTATAGCTGCAGTCATTTCCAGAAACTCGTATTTATTCATGCCCGGATCTATACTCAGTATCAAAAGGGTTCTATCGTCAATATGTGAGGTTTTTACTTGTACTTATTAGTCTGCATATATTACTACCCAAATGATCTTATTGGTATCAATTCCAATGATCATGAAGTGCAGAAGATAGTTTAGAGCTGATGTAACACTAATTAAGGAATCGAAACATCGAACTAGCCTATGAGCTGCATTATTATTGGAAGTGACGACATTAGCATTACTTTTTGCAATTATCTCTAAAAAAACTGTATATTGAAAATACTGTAAGGTAGTGCAATTTAAATTTTACAATAAATAGGCATAAGAATTAGAACAATGGAATAAAAATATTAACAACTGTTGCTTGTAAATCGAAGAGTGGTTGGTTTTCGCATTTCAGTCAAAATTCAGTACTTTGAGCGAGACTTGTGGATTCAAACTTTGCATGGATACTTATCATTGAACAATATTTAGTTGATTAGGTTTCATAAATTATGAAATTCTATGAATTATTGTTCTGATGAATTTNTATACCGACAATCCCAAAGAAGAAGAAGAACAACTGGATATTGTCAAGCACTTTGGAAATCGCAAAGAAAAGACGAGAAGCTAAAGCAAATGGAAACAGACAAGCCTTCACAAAACTTAACGCCGACTTTCAACGTGCAGCAAGAAAAGACAAAGAAAACCAAATTATGCAAGAATGTGAAAAAGTAGAAGAATACAACAAGAAAGGTATGACAAGAGATTTATTCAAGAAGATAAAATACTTCCGTGGACAATTTATACCCAGAAATGGCACCTTAACAGATCAAAATGGTAAACATTTAACAAATGGTGATGAAATCAAAAGCAAATGAAAACAATATACCGAGGAACTATACAAAAAGGAAATCAATGGAACAGGAAATTTGGAACTCGACGATTATGAACTAGAACCAGATATTTTGGAAAACGAAGTCAAATTCGCCATGGAAACATTAGCAGATGGAAAAGCACCTGGACATGATGGTATTTCAATTGAATGTTTCAAGACAATTAAAGAAGATGCAGTGAAAATATTGACAAAATTATGCCAACAAATATGGAAAACACAAAAATGGCCTCAAGACTGGAAAACATCGATATTTATTCCCATACCGAAGAATGGAAATGCCAAAGACTGCTCAAAGTATCGAACAATCGCTCTCATCTCACATGCCAGCAAGATCATGTTGAAGGTTATACAACGGCGATTGGAACCTTTTCCCGAACGAGAAATGTCAGTTACACAAGCAGGATTTAGAAAAAGAAGGGGAACACGCGACCAAATAGCAAACCTACGGTGGTTCATGGAAAAAGCTCGTGAATACCAAAAAGAGTTTTACCTATGTTTCATCGACTATAGTAAAGCTCTCGACTGTATAGAACACGAGAAACTCTGGTCTGTACTGCTGGAAATGGGTGTACCAAAGCATTTGATTATCCTCATGAACAGCTTATACACCAATCAACAAGCATCGGTGAAAACGGATTATGGAAATACCAACTGGTTCAACATCGGAAAAGGCGTACGACAAGGCTGCATACTATCTCCATACTTGTTCAATTTATATGCAGAGCATATAATGAGAAAAGCTGGGATAGATGAAGCAGCAGGTGGTATAAAGATTGGTGGACGAAATATCAACAATTTTCGTTACTGCAGTTGCCATCGGTGTTTATACTAGAGCCCAAGCAACTGAACTCTTTGACTATTTCCACTT